>JAPZAG010001962.1:0-23367 GCA_027475135.1 Bactrocera correcta
ATTGGACTTTCCGAATGGACCACCTAAGACGCAGCCGCGGTCAACATTTAAATGAAATTATCTTCAAAAAGTAAATGTCATGAACCAATCTAACGTTTCAAATAAAGAACCGATGAGATTTTGCAAATTTTATGCGTTTTTTTTTTAAAAAAAGTTATCAAGCTCTTAAAAAATCACCCTTTATATTATGTTACTCACAGAAAAAAAAATTATGAAAAAAAATATGGATAAGACATACTCTGGTATATAATCTGATGAATATATAGCTTCTAAGGTATCATCTAATTTTCCGATTTATTCTTGAAAATTAATATTTCTTTAGAATCCCGATTAAAGTCTTCGATATGCCAAGTAGTGGACAAATTGAGTATTGCAAGCTTTTGGTTTGACTTATTGTTACGAACTCTACTGCCAATAGACTTTAGGCGGTTATATCCATTTGAGTATTTCAAAAACTGGAAAATTTTCCGATTTTTTTTATTGTCACTTTTATTGTTAATGATATATTACGAGTAGAGAACTATTCTGGAAAATTATGAGCTCTTAGTTTTTAATTGTAGTCATCATACCGGAAAAAAATCTGAATAAACCGTTTTATGGGAGACATATTTTATTGTCGGATTTTCTTTATTTTCACGGTCATTATTCATAATAAACTGGAACACAGCTCTGTAAAATTACGTACCCTTAGCTTTTTAATTAAAGACAGGCAACGTGAAAATCAAATAACTGAAAAATCGACCGCAGAGCAGATATGTCATACAGTTCTCTGATCTGACAGATTCCCACAAATGATCTATAGAATATCAAAATGCATTTATTTATTAAATTCCATTCGGATATCTCAAAAACGACGATTCTTTTTAATTCCTTAAATTAATACTTCGCTATTGAAGTCAGTGTCTCGAAACGGGTTTTAGTTCAATAGTCTCTTAGTCAAAGTTCTTCAGAATGATCCGTAGAACATACGAGTATTCCGCGTATGTGACCTTACAGAAAAAATCGATTCGCTCTAATGCACTTACTTATAAATAAAATGTACATATATTTGAGAACATCCTTCGAAAAATTGAAATAGTTTTCGAGATAGAAGTGAATTTGTATGATATTATTATCTAAATGTAATCGGCTCCAAAACTTTAAACGCGTTTTTCTCGCAACGCTGATATTATTATTATTATTATTATTATATGATAAATATTTGATTTTTTAAGCGGTTACATGGGCTTACGGTTTCAAGAAATCTAATTTCTGTATTGTCCTATCAAATTCTACAATACTTCTAGAATATTTTCCTAAGTTTTCAAGTGTATCCGTGGATTAGTTTTGCAGATACAGCCTTGAGAACTTGTGCCCTCAAGGCTAGATAGGCTAAGTACGCCCTCTTTAAATGCGTTTTTCTCGAAACTGTGTTTTTGAAATCGATTGGGCAGATTTTTCGAGAACTACTTAAGCGATCTACATGAAATTGTAAACAGTCTTTTGAGATGCCTAAAGACTTGGACGAAGGATTTTTTTTCGATTACCCTTAAGCCACTCTTTAGTGGATATTTTTTTGATAAAAATGAACTTGTTTGGAAAACCCCGTTTCTTCGAAAATCTAAATTTTTACTAATCATTCGATCATTACCTATATTCTTCTATTAAAATATTTTTTTTTATTGCATTTTCTTTTGAGACATTTTTAAGCAGAAAAATTTTTCTCACCGCCAGACATCTGTGGTTAGATGTCCCCCAGAAGAACGGATACGGAATCAATTTATTTCTAAATGTATTCAAATTCTATAAATGTACAAGTTTTTTTATTTATTTTAAAAGTAAAATGCGTTTTAAAAAAATTACGAAAACACGCGTGTTTTTGGCCCTATAGGTGGGCATAACCCTTTAAGTAAAGTAAACTCAGTGAACTATTTTTGTTGGCATTTTTCAATTAATCCTTATGCTTACTTGGCTAAGAAAACCCTTAATTATACAAATTACCAAATTTTTTGTGAAATAATCCGAAGCATTTATTAAAAATATTAAATATTATATATTAAAGGCTCAGGCTCAGAAAATGTTAATAGATTTTTTAATAATTGAATTAAAGCCCTGTTGTTCCCTAATAATCAACTTTGGACACAATAATGCTCAGGTTGCGCTGCAAACCTCAATTAATTTCTAACAATCATCTTTTGGGAGTTTACTGCACGAATATCAGATGTGAAAGGTACCCGAACGATATCAGAGGGTTAAAGCGCTGCTTTTTGTTCTAATATTAATATTTGCTTTCCATATATTTTGTGTTTTAGGAAATAAAAAACTAAATCAGTAGAGCTTTATAAAGATTAAAACAACCTTTTTGTTAAATTTATATACTATTTTTGATTTATTTTATTTCAATTCTTTTACTTTCCATTTCCTTGTTTACATATGCATTTCATTATTTTTATAACTATATATTTTATATGTTTCACACACACTAATGTAAATTATTTTCGCTACGGCTTTCAAATGTTGAAATCCATTGCCGGTTTATCGTTATTTTTCGAGTGTGAGAGGGAACTGGAGAGAGAGAGAGCAAGACAAATTCTGCTTATTTGCAAAACCACATGCAGCAGCTTTGCTAGAATTTAAGTTCTCGCATTTTTAATTTAAAAATGTGGCAGCTTTGCGTAAAATTATAAAAACAAAAGTGGCAGAATATATTTACATAATAATTTTCATAAATTCGTTGTCACATCAAGTGTCAAAAAAAGCTGCCCTCAGTTCATTTTTTATTTACCTTTTAAGTTTGTATATATGCAAAGATATTGCCTGTGTGTTTGTTCAACAAAATATTAATTTTGCCAAACCATTTTATCTATGTATATATATATCTACAGATACTTACATATTTATGGAGTTGGCTATTTGATCTTTGACTTTTGCGATTTTTTCGTTTTATTGAAATTTGTTAGTCTTTGCTTTTTTTGTTTAATTTGCTTTAGTTTGTGTCTTAGCTCAAACTCACTGAAACGTTCTTTTTATTTCTATTTTAAGATGCTTTGCGCCATCTTTTCAACTTGAAGTCGACTTTTATTATTGTTTTTGTAAACGCATCATCGCCTTTCACCTTTCACACCACGTCTTAACTATCTTCAGCTTAAATATTGTATATTATTTTTAAAGAGAAATTTTATTTCATAATTTTTTATAGCTAGAGCTCTTATAAATTTGTTTAACATATAATCTTCTTATGAATGTAAATGGTATTCTAGATATATGGATATTTACAAATGCAACTTCGCTTTTATGTGTGTGTTTCTGTGGATGTGTCGTTTCATATGTTCATAAATGCTTGTATATTTAACTATGTCTGCCTTAACTTCCCTATTTTTAAATAAAAATATATTCCTTACTCAGTATACATAAATTTCCCTTACAGTTATAACTGTAATTCTCGTTTCATTGGCAATATTTTATTGCTCAATCGTTTTTAAACTACATTTTACCTACAGTTGCATTGAATTATGTTTGTATGTGTGCACGCACATTTACCGCAATCATATTTACTCACTGCATTTAACAAAAATAATTTACCTGTCCGCATTTCGCTTTCTTTTCGAGAATTGTGGTATTTTATGGGAGTGCAAAGGTTGTGCGCCGGTTTATATTGGAACAGTTGGCTGCTCTTAAACAATTTAAGAATTGCTTAAAGAATTCAAGAACTTTAATTCAGAAAATATTAAGCATGAATCAGTAATAATTCAAATAAAAAAAAAAAAATTAAATCCTAAAATGGAACCAGTGTCTGCAGTATTTTTAAGCCACGTAAAGATTTCTACGAATATCAACTATAATATAAAACTGGTCCAGTCCGTCTTGCCCTCCACTACTGCTTTGTAAAGAAGAAAGAATAAATATTGGGTCGTTCACCAAGTTTGATGACAACAGCTGATCTTATTGAATTTTCTTGCAACTTCATACTAACACAACCGTTCATAAGCACTTGAAACCTTTAGGATTCATTTCGAAGCTTGACATATGGGTTCCTCAGTTTTTACAGAACGAAATTTGCTTCGCCGCATTAATGACTGTGAATGGCTTATCTAACATCAAAGAAGTGATCTATTTTTGAAGCACAATGTTACTGGCGACAAAAAGTGGCTTGTTTACAAGAATGAAAAGCTTAAGAGATCCACTTCGAAGGAAAATAAAGTTCTTTTTTATGTTTGATGAGATTTCGTAGGAATCGTTTATTTTGAGCTTTTGTCGGAAAATAGTTTTGTTATGACGTGTATTTTGATAGGCTGTATAAATTTAATGGTGCTGGATTAATTGAATGGATAATTTTAATGGTAATATTCGAAGAAACCAGAATTTATCAATAAAAAAGGGTTATCACAGCCACCATACCTTCCGGAGCTGGCACCATCGTATTCGATAGATAGCGCTTCGATTCTGACCTTGTAGGAAAACATCACGCCTGTCTCTCGCCAGTTATCAGTCGAAATGCTCGAACGAGTTATCAAAGATAGGATTCAACGGATAGAACATCTGAGACGTAGCCGCGGCCAATACTAAAAGAGATAATCTTTAAAAAATAAATACCAAAGAATTTTCCTTCGAATGATAATAAATATTCCCCATTAAATTTGAAGTTTCAGTGTTTCCTTTAAAAAAGTTGGGCATTTTGAAATGGATCCCCCTTTACTTGCTCTGATTTGGCAAAATCTTTTGGTTGGCCAAAACTTCACTTCAAAACTAGTCCGATATTTGCAATACATAAAAAAAATTGTCTAAAGGAAGTGTTGAAAACGTTTTACGGTGATTCAGTTTTATCAAAAACACACGACTACGAGTGGTATAAAGCTTTCAAAGATGGTCGAGCGATCGTTGAAGAAACACCTCGTTCGGACGATCTTTGACCTCTTCAACTGATGAAAATATTAAAAAAAATATGGTGCTTGAAAATCGTCAGACAAGTGTAAGAGAGATGGCAAGAGAGCTCGACTTCTCTCGCTAGTCCGTTCGAGTGATTTTGGTGGATATTTTGGGCATAAAGCGCGTTCTTGCTCGACTCGTCCCGATAAAGCTGAATTTTTTTTCAAAAAGTGACGAAAAGAGGTCTCATTGGACATGCTTGAGCATGTGAATTCCGATCACATGTTCGTGGAGAGCAGTGTCATTGCCGATGAGACATGGGTTTATGAGTTTGGCATGCAAACAAGTCAACAATTATCGGAATAGAGAGAACAACATGCCGGAACCAAGAAAGCAGACGGTCAGTTAAGAGTTCTATTTGGTTGTATTGTCCGTCGAAAATTTTCCCTAAACATGGGTTTTACACGTTGATAATGCACCATCGCAGCGAGTCACGATTGTGATCGAATATAAAACCAAAAATGTAATGAATACGATCCATGTGATTTTTCTTTTCCCTAAACTGAGGGAACTCGTTTTCAGTCGATCGAAGACATAAAACAAAAACGAATTGTTTCGAGGACTGGAAAAATCGTTGGCATAAGTGTATAACATCTGTTAAGGATTTCTTTGAAGGCAACAAAATAAATATCGAAGAATATTTACAATTTTCGGGTACTTTTTGGTCATAATGTAATGTATAACTAAGGAGAAACTAAAGAGAGACGTAAAATACTGAAAACATAACCGACTAACATCGCTGTGAGCATCACTGCAGTGCTTATATGAATATTTTCGTTTGCTCTGAGTGAAAGTCGCTTCAGCAATAATTTAATAAATAATATTTGCTTGTGTTTTGCGGTATTTATTTAACTGTTATTCGCTAGAAAATACATGCGTGTAGCTTATTTCGCGATACGAATAAAAAAATAACCTCAAAATAATTGTTTAAGAATTATTAATTTTATTCACCAATTATAAGACATTCAAATTCGCATTTTGCAAACAATAACATCACCAATTTGCTGTTTATACTATTATTTTGCAGTTCACATGCGCTCAATATGCGCGTATTTACCGTTATTTACAGTTTTTCCCAGTTTTTCCCGCTGCAATTAGTTGCTGTGTTATTGTTTATTTGTGTTCGTTTTGATATTTTTTCAGTGTTGCCAGCCAGTTGGATTGTTCAGTGCATATATTTGACTTTTTCGCTTGAATTATGGAACGATGATTTGCACTAATCCCCTTCGGGTGCATAATTGTTGCTGCGCGACTGCGCTCGCTGGCGTACTGTTTGTGCAACAACTTAAATTGTTTGGATTCAGCGGGGATTTGGCGCAACGTTTTGTCGACTTTTGATTTTAATTTCAGTTTTAACGCGAATTCTCGCCATTGATTTGTATTTTTGTTGTTATTTTTTGCTACATTTTATGCTTTGCATTTTCATACACATATGCCTGTACACATACATACATATGTATGAATTGGTATTTGTAAAAAATGTGTTTCACGCTTATAATAAATGAACTCTGTGGTTTCACCCACTCCTCGTTACACACACAAACATACAACTGATCATGAAAATAAATTCATTTTTACATATTTTTTCCTTAATTTCTTTATAAATTCAACTTTTTATCCACTACCTTATACAATATGACTATAGGTATGTATGTATATATGTATGTAAGTTGTCTTAGTTATCGCTTCGTTAACTAATTGCTTCAATTAAATGTCATATTAATTTACTTAAGCTACTTAATTAGTGAAATTATAAAAATTCAACTATAACGCTGCTCGGCCCTCCGTCTGCCGGGCAGTTGGCGCCTCCGCCAACGCATACTTGTCTTGTTGGTTAGGACTTCGTTTGCGCTATCCCGTTTGGTTAATTGAGTAACTTTTACCTGTGCAGAAGCGTGTACGGCTGGTGTGGGGCGTGCAGCAGCAAGAGCAGCAACAACAGGCTGAGCAACGCGCAATGCACGACCAACTGCTGGTGGAATGCGCTAGGAACCGTGGGTGCTGCGGCGCCGTGATGCAGTTCGGCGAAACTTTCACCTAGACACAGTCGAATGGAAGGAGGTAACGGAGTATCACAAAGTGCGAGCGGCGCCGGAAGTGCCGGATGCGCATTAAGTCGTCGTCGTAACAGCGGGTGCAACAGCAACGCAATCAATTGTTGCATGAACAGCATGCGATAATGCAGCAGTGTGAGAAGAAGGAGAAGAACAAGAATAAAGCAAATAGCTTTGTTATAAATAAGTTATGAAAATACATTATTAGCGGATTATATCTGTTTGTAAGTATCTGACGTGGTGGATGAAGGTTGGATAATGCAAGTTGAGTAAGAATTTGTGGATTGTGCTACACAATACTGAGGAGTGTAGGAATGGGGGTGATGATGGCTTGAAGTATAAAATGATTAGTGGAAGTGGCAGTAGTATTACTTTATTTGCATTTCAAGTGTGAAGGAGGGAAATGCGAAGGAAATGAAAATCAGTATTAATTTGTGTAAAATTAAAACAAATCGCATGTTCAAGAGGAAGGAAATTTGGCGGGCTTAAAAAATAGGAAAAATACGAAAATAAAAAAATCGACTGTCTACGAATTCGAACTTTGAAGAATGATGTATCGAACAGACAATTGGCATAAATCCGATAAAGGGTTATAATGAAATTAAAAAATAGAATAATAAGGAGTAGCAATTTCAGTATTATTTTTAACTGAGATTTAAGATCAAAGTAGCGAACTCCAATACAGAGTGGAGATAATATTGTAGCAACAATATTAATAATATATTAAAATGGTAGCTGTATCTGTTCCAATAGGCTGACAATAGGTTGTGATGATGTGAGGCGTTCTCTGAATGCACAATATCTCTTTTTCTCTGACCACAAAATTAGCTTCTGCTCGTTTTGGAAAATGTAGGTAAAGAAATCGAAATTTTTAATTGACTTATGATTATGATTGATTTGTATGATGATTATGAGGTTTCAAATATCGTTTTTATAGAAAAATGGATATCATCGAAAGTTTTGCTGCCATAAATGAAGTAATAAAATGAAAAATAGAAGCTCTATCGATAATTAAAGTCACATAAAGAAATAGGAAAGATAATAATGCAAAGAAGAAGACTAACTTAAATAAGAGGCTAAGAATTTCTCTTTTTGAACGTCTATTCGATTGACAGTTTTCCTGTTCAAGACGATGTGAATCAAAGTATCTAAATTGACATGCGTAAGTAAGTCATTAGACAATAAAAACAGTGCGTAATACAATAATTGCGCGAATCTTTGTTACTGGGAGCTAATTGGAATATTATTGAAGTGTTCTGTTTACTGAGTTAATCTTGAATTAACAGGAGAACATAAGAAAATCCTTATAAGGAACTTGAACACAAGAAATAAAAATTTCAAGGAAGAAACAAAGAGAAATAAAAACAGGAAATTATATTGATAAAAATTATTCCAGGAACACTGATAATCCAAATAAATCAATAAAATACAAGTGAATGTACCTTATGGTACAGAAGGTCTTGAGCGGTTTTTCACTCGACGTTATTCATTACAAGCAAAAAAAAAAAATGCACAGTTGTAAGAAAAACACGCTCTTTTCATTTTTTTAACCCGGAAGTATGGAGACTAAGGAAAATATTGGTTCGATTCGTCCCATTTGTAACAAACACACAAACTACTATCAGGAAAGGAATCTCCCCGAATTTCTATTATATATCTCACACATTGAGCGATATTTTCAGTAATTAGTCAACTTTAAGCACTAGGTCCACATATTCAGTAACTAGGGGCTTGAACAAGTTTGCTTCGATTTGGGCAATTTTTAGTCATAAGGTGACACACCTCAAAGGCACTATTCGTGGACAGTTTTATCCTGATATATTATTGATTTTTGATTGGTATAACAGAAAGTAAAAGTTTCAAATCGAAACATAAATGCATATGAAATCCGTTTGTGCGAGTATCAACATATGTGATTTCACATAAAAGTGGGCATTGCCCCGCCCAACCGTCAATTTTGACCCCGGCTCCTTTACAACTTTCTCATATCATCTCCGGGGGTAAAACGTAAAGTATCTAGCGTATTTAGTTACTGATTCATCGCGCTTTTTGTAGTTTTTATAAGACCCATTATATAGGAAGTAAGCGCGGTTTTCCTCCGATTTCATCTATTTTCACACAGTCAGTAGAAGTTCTCATAAGATTTGTACTCAGTAAATTTAGTTCTTGAAGCTTAATTGGTTTAGGAGATATGCGCATTAAAGGGCGGGACCAAGGTAAATTTTTCAAAATTTTTTGCCCGCAAATGCTCTCGCAACTACGACCCCCTGTGACAAACTACAGTTTTATATCTTAATTTCGTACTTTTGTAGGTTTTCAGTTAATTGTATTTTGTGGGCGTGGCAGTAGTCCGCTTATGTTCATTTACGAACTCGTACTTTTTTTGCGAAGGAACGTGCATACCAAGTTTCATCATCATATCTCAATTTTACTCAAATTACAGCTTGCACGAACGGACGGACAGATAAACACTCACTTGGATTTCAACACGTCGCGTCATTCTGATCATTTCTGTGCCAAAAAAATAAATTAATAATTGTATTTATTTTGAAAATTCTTTATTTATTCTTTCAAATCAATTTCATCCCCTTCAAAGTAATCCCCTCCCGAAGCAATGCACTTATGCCAACGGATGTTCCAATCTTCGAAACACTGGTTGTAGTCACTTTCCGGGATGGCCTTCAGTTCCGTCATCGCTGCGGCTTGAATCTCCTCTATCGTATAAAAACGGTGTCCCCGGAGCGGTCTTTTGAGCTTGGTGAATGGCTAGAAGTCCCACGGCACCAGATCAGGTGCATACGGTGGTTGCGGAACGATATGGGTTGAGTTTTTGGCGAAATGATCAAGAATTACGAGGGAAGTATGGGATGGTGCATTATCGTGGTGTAAAAACCAATAATTGTCTTTCCAAAATTCCGGCCTTTCTAGGGGGATAGCGTTACGCAAACGACGCATAACGTTCAAATAATATTCCTTGTTGACTGTTTGACCGGTTGGAAAGAATTCATAATGCACAACGCCACGATAATCGAACAAAACAGTCAACATGACCTTGATTTTTGAGCGGCTTTGGCGCGATTTTTTGGTCTCGGCTCTCTTTTGGCACGATATTCGCGCGATTGATCGGTTGTTTCGGTGTCGTAAGCATAGATCCAAGTCTCATCGCCAGTTATAATGCGTTTCATGACACCCTGGTGGTCGGATATCATCGTCTCACACACTTCAACGCGACGCCTTTTTTCCCAAAATATTCAATGTTTTCGGTACCAGTCGAGATTTGACGCCAAAACATCCTTCAAAATGGTATTGGCTGAGCTTTTCGATATGCCAACTTCATCAGCAAGGTCTCTAAAAAAAACATCCTTCAAAATAGTATTGGTTGAGCCTTTCGATATGCCAACTTCATCAGCAAGGTTTCTAATTGTTAATCGACGGTTTTTCAACACCAAATCTTTGATTTGTTGAACGTGAGCTTCGTCGGTTGAGGTTGATGGTCGCCCTGGACGCTCTTCATCTTCGACAGGTTCACGGAATTCATTATACCATTTGTAAACATTTTTTTTAGACATAGCCTCATCACCAAAGGCTTTCTGCACCATCCTCAATGTATCCGCGGCAGAAAATTGATTCCGTAAACAAAATTTAATGCAAATTCTTTGCTCAACAAATTTCGACATCGCAAAAAACGTAAAACTCACTTTTAGCAGCCCACAAAACGACACGTATCTCAAACACTATTGAATATTTTGACATGAAATTTGACATAAATGTGACTGGCAGTACTACCAACCTAAAAAAAAATAATTCTCCAAATCCTTCGGCGCACGCAGTTTAAATTCAAATGTCACCTTATTTTTTGGGCACAGTAGTATAACCCCATATCTATCTCGATGCGTTTTAGGTAGTACATACAACCGATAAGTGAAAAAAAACTATAATACTCTGTAGCAACATATTGCAAGAGTATAAAAAATATATTAATTTGAATACAATAATTAAAAAATCATAAGTTGAACTATTAATACTTATTTTTAACACAATTTTTTCATAAAAGAGGCTAATTTCATATAATGGAATCCTTTTGTTAACATTTCATGCACTACGCCACTGAACAATTATTATCTATATGAAAATTAATAGTAATAATATACCCCAAACAGTAATCCACTTGTTGGCACAATTCAAGAAATCATAATCGTCACTATAAGCGCTTATAATCACAATAAAAGTCAGCAACAGCTGCCACAAATACGCACACACACACAAATAATTATGTTTGCATGTTTGTGTGTGCTGCCGCACATAAAACGCTGATGAACGGGAGCACAATATTGACAGGAGCATTGAAGCAGATAAGCGACACACCGACGCGGCGTCGCCAGGAGGGAGAAGCGAGGAGAGCGTGCGCCGAAAGGATGTGCTCGCTTAATGAGCGACGTGTGCATTTCCCCATTTAATTAGTTTGTTAAATGCTTGTGACGTTAACTGAATTTGCACAACTGATTTCACACAATCAAACAAGGAAAAGGGGAGAAACACACAAAAAACTAAAAAAAGGTGTAGAAAAACTCAAGCGAAAGCAAAAGCAAAGAGGAAGTGGGTTATGAGCGATTCAGTGAATTCACAGGCGTGTAGTGTGTGTGTGGAAGGCGAAAGAGTAGTTGTATAATAGCCGTTGCGGCTTAGAGGTGGCAAGTGTGTGTCTTCCTGTGGCACGTTGAGTGCTCACAAAAGGCAGGAAAGCAGGAAAAGCACAAACAGGTGGCACATCCTGGCTGAGCGCCTTTGACGGAGCACACTCACACGCACACATACATGTTTAGTGGCATGCAAATGGGCGTGTGTGAGTGTGCTCCAACTGAAATTAGCTGCTGCTTTTCGCTGTTCTCCATAGTTGCATACAAATGTTTGTACAGTGTTGCCACTTATTTAAAGAACATGTTTGGTTGCGGGCTACTTACCATTCAGTATGTGCACGACTATGCTGAAGTTTTGGAAATCACTAATTGCGCACGTATAGTTGCCGGAGTCGGACTTGTTGATTTTCGCTATGGATAATGTGGAATTGGCGCCGTCGTCCATCAGCTCCGTCTTAACGCTGCAAATCGGCGGCGAGAGCGGGAGGAAGAAGAAAACAAGAAACATGTTAGTATGTATGTGAGGCAAGTATTTGAATGAGTGTGGGTGAGTGGGTGCTCGTATGCGTGCTTAGTTTACGCCAAACAAAGTTAATATGCAAACATCTGCGTTAAATTAGTTCTGAAGCGGCGCATATTTTACACTTTTCGGAATATTTTTCGTAAATTATTTTCCCCCTTTACTTTGCGCCTTCGTCAGGCTCATACATAATCCTTGTTCGCACTCACGTTTATCCAATGCGGAGCCACTTAAATTTTAATGAGCATTTTAATGCGCTCATGAGTGTGAGCAACAGCAAAAGAGTAACAGTAAAAATGAGAAAAAAGTTAATCAAAATCTCTGCACAAGGCGGCGGAGTGAGTGAGGTGTGAGGGTGGGGTAGCACTTTTCGTAGGCGAATGCATTTGTTGCTGTAAGCATGTGAATTTGTGTACGTATTGGCATAAGAGTACCCTGTGAGAAATTTATGATTTAATATGTAACTACTAATAACCCCTTTGGTCAATCTCACATTTGGTTCTGAAGCAAGCATTTATTCTCCAATCATACGGCGTCGAAAAAGATCGGTAACACCCCTTATTTGGAACAAAAATTGTCTATACGAAATTTTTGTACAAGATATTAGTAACATAGTCTGCTTTCAAACCATATAAGGTCTTTAAGAAAGCTCAACCTAAATAACTTTTTCAAGTTTAAATCGAAGTATTAAGCTCTATACTTAGGTCTCTGCCACATTGAAGAACGCTTAGAGAGAGTAATATATTCAAATGACATACAAATATTGATTAATATTCATTCCTCTTTAAGAGGCCCTTAATACTAGCAAGAAAACTGGTAAATCCCTTGCAGATGTTCAGAGAAAAGCACTAAGCCTTTGTTGGAATACATCAATATTTAAAGGTCAGATTACTCATCCAACATATTTCTGACTTAGTATCTGCAAAACTATCTCAGCTCTGTAATCTCTTGCCAAAGAACTCGAATTTAAAAGTACCTCTGTCTAGTAATGAAATATGTATGCCGAGAGAAAGATCAGAAAATGGAAGAAGTAGCGGTACAAGGCACTGCAGTTTAAAGCAAAGACATTATAAAATGGATTTTAGTAGTGACTGATTGAATAATTTATGGTATAGCTGCCACCAAAATTCTAAAGGCAGTCAAAAGTCGGCTGAAATGGAGGTTTTCCGTGTCTTAGAATATAATTATATTTATACGCGCGACTACAGCTTGAGATAAAACTTGTTTTCAGCAATATTACTCTTCAACAAATAGATAAAAATACCACAAATCCAGCTAAAGACCTGGAGACTCTTGTAAGTTATACCATATCTCAAGATACTTAATGCCTTCTGTGTTGCATGAAACTACCATTAACAATTTCAACTCAAGAAATATTCCTTCTAGGTTCTAAGTTTACAGATTTCATAAGGAGCGGGGTAGAAAAAAAGTATAAAATCTGCGCAATTTGCTAGAATTTCCTACAGACCATTTCGTTGCAGAGCAGTAGGCGCCCTTAGAAGCACTTGCATGAATAGTGTTTTTGTGCTTGGACGCTCGTAAAAAGTGAATTCACGTTTTTCTTCGTAATTGACGCACTTATCTTGTTTAAAGTTTTTATTAGCGAGTTAGCTTGAGGGTTTAGCATACATTTTTGCTGCTTTTTCGCCGCTCATAAAGAAATTGAATGATTCGGGGTAAAAAATATTTTCAAAGCAAAATGGCTAGAAATTGTGAGCCGGCTATTTACGTTGTATAATTTCGTTTATTTTGTTTTTGTGCATTTTAAGTACATAAATTTGGCAGGATTTATAGTGAGTTCAAAGGATATCTTTTATGCATGCCATAAAATTGAGTGCAGCATATCATATTCATGTCATGTCTAAAGAGCAAATGCTTGGAGAGTCTTTGATGATCTCGCATATATAATATGTTCGTTCTTTTATATGTTTTGGTTTTATTTTGAGGGCATTTAAGTCTGTGCGTTATACAAGTACTGACCAATACATTTTAGAAGTTTTCTAAAACATTTAGAAGAGCATGTGAATATATGTGAGAAGCAGGTCGAGTTTTGTTTTAAATCGTTTGGAAAATAGCTGGTGGACCAAAGAAATGCATTTACATTACGCTCGGGGTAACAAGTGAATATACTTAGAAAATACTTATAGAAAAGAAGGCATCTTGTTACAACTACTTATAGACAGCAAGCTCTAATATATAGTTTGTTTGAATCTAAAAACATATTAGCTTATTTATGCTGGAGTAGCTTACAATTTGCTTCCAATATGCTGAACAGGAGTTTAAAGGTGGTGTTTAACCAAATTTCTCAAGTGTTTTCATTATGTTGTTTAATTAATTTGTAGTTTAATTTAATATTTATTTTATAATAAACTCTGAGTTCACGTTCCATAAACAAGAAATTATCTAATTAATTTCAGCTATGACATTACATGAATAACCTACCGGGGAACCTTTTCCTGGTAGTGTAGTTCTTTCTCAGCTCAAACACCTGCGAGGGATTGGTGTGCGAGGCCGTTAAAAAGGCTACAGCGAGCTCTTTCGCGGATGGCTCATAGTTAAAGAGGAAGCCTGCTTTAGAGGTTTCAAAAAATCGAGTTCTTTGAGGATTTTTTTGGGAGGGAAAGAAATAATTGATTAAAGTGTAATTTCTAAGGTTTATAATTATATGTGCATTTAAACATTATTTATTATTTTTTGGATACGAAATCTTTGAAATTCTGCCCTTGGGAAGCAATTAGTAAAAATGATAAACCAAGAAATCGCGCGTCAAAGTTTTCGCTTTCTGCCCAAGTGCTAATATATCTGCTAGACGCTCGGTCACTATTTCCCTTCTAGCTTCGAAGATATCTCGAATTCCCAGCTATAACTTTAGGGACATATTCTTAGATTATTTTTAAAGAGATAAGAAAAAAAGTCTTAAGGGAGCCTGCTTTACAAACTTCAAAAACTTAATTTTTCATTTTAAATGACAGAGGAAATGCAGGTGGTGTAGTTTTCTGTCGTAGTCTCTATTACCATACTAGCGCATTTCAAGCTGAGGTGGCTGCTATCAAGGTAGCAGTAGATGTATAGTACTACTCCGAAATGCAGCTTTCTTCAGAGAGGTGTGTATTCACTCTGTTAGCCAAGCGGCTACACTGACCTTGAGCTCGCTCAAAATTAGACAAGAAATGACCTTATTAGCAATAGCTTCAAACTTCTTTCATATAAGACTTAGCGGTATCGGCGAAAACTGCAAATCTTGCGAATTAGGTCACCCCTTTCCCAATTATATCCGTTTTGATGCGAGTCAGTTTTTTAACTTATGTGAACCGTAAGAGGTCCTCTGAACTACTGATTCTTATAAAAGTCAGTCTTTTTTACGACTTATGCGACTTAGGGATCCTTTCTTCTCAAAGGGAACCGTAAGAGGTCTTCCAAATGACTGGCTCCTAGCAAAGTCAGCCTCACCGCAACTACAGGAACTATAGGTATTCTGATTGGAATCCAGCAGGTTAATATGCGGTGCGGTTAAATACTCTATCGGACACTCTTAGCCAAATATATATGAGGAAGGCGAAGTGGTATCTTGACAATTTCTTCTCTATTTCCCGTATTTTGCCAAAGTGAGATTGAAATATCTCGTTGGACACACCTTGTGCGAGCCTAGTGGAGTTGCTGGGCTTGATATGAGCCGTCTTAATAAATTTGTGGTAAGGTAACGACCTGATGATCCACCTTTAGGAGTTTAGAAGTAACACAGAGAAGGAATATCTGTCTAAAAAATGTTTCAAAAATGTGTTAGAAATGATATTTTGAAATAGAAAAAAATTTCTAACTCGGTGGAATCTGGCCTTATTAGAGTCATTCATATAAATGTTAAAAACGGAGTTTAATAAGGGATTTACTTAATATCCCTTCGGATTTGATTTGCAATAATATTTTCGTTTCTCTTATTGGATAGGAAGCGAATCGCTGACAGACTCAACTAAATGTTTGTTGAAAGGAAACATCAAAAAGAGATTGCAAATGTAACTCTTGTTAAGAAAAGACTTTAGAACTCGGAACCCTCTTAGACATATTTGTCAGGTAATGATCGAAGGTATTAGATATTTGATAATAATTTCGATTTTTAAGTATTTTTTAACCCTCAACACGACTAACGCTTCCTTGTGTGGGTGCCAAGCACCATTGGTCTCGACTAAGGTGTAATATTATAATATACTTTTTTCGTCCTTTTCGATACGATATCCTTGAATTTTTTTTCTGAATTCTATAGACAATAAAATTTTAGGAAGCTACCTGAAAGCGCAAGTCGTTTGCTACACTCTAAATATATTTAAATAACATTTAAAAACAAAATATGCCTGGACAGACCCGTTGGTCTCGATGAGGGTTAAGCAGAAAAGTCCACCACACCAGAGATTTGTTCTTGCAGGTATTCATGTAGCTGAGCTAAGGAAGCTTTCTTCAAAATTGTCGATAATTAAATTCTGTAAATCTTAGTACTTTTATTAATTTATTAAATAAAATGCCTCTTCAAAAATTATTAAAAAGCGTTTTTTCTGACCTTAAAAGGCATATAAACCGTTAGTAAGAAAATCGTTTGTTTTACCTACGGATTCCATGTGAATTATTTCATTTCAGTGCACTGAGCAAAACAAACGGCAACGCAAACTTAATCTCGGTTCATATGAGACTGAGAGACTGCCACAACGCGCAGCATTGCGTTGCATGCAACTGTTGCAGCTTTTAATAAAAACACAAATTGCGTAACGTTCCTTTGTTCTTGCTTAATAACTTATTTCAGTGTTAATTTGTTGCTGTCTGCAAACAAGAAGCGGCTTATGGCTGATTTACTTTTCATTCTCGCTTTCTTCTTAAGAGAAAATTAAATTGCAACGACGACGCCATTTGCAAGTGTGTGTGTGTGTGGGTGAGTGTGCCTGCGCTTATATGCAAATAGGAGAGCTCGCAGTAATAATGTATTTGCCTTTCGCCCACACACAATCGCATTGATATTGCTCATGTATACTTATACATATGTATGTATGTGTATGTGTGTCCACACACATTTGCAATGGTGCTTTCGACTGAAAGCCAGCAGAAAGCTAGAACAAAGTGTTACAGAAGTAAAAACTAAAAAAAAAAAATGGTTGTGTGCTTGGCAGTCCTCCCCCAACGCCCCTCCGCCGGCGCGCTCACACAACTCATCTCATTAAGATGAGCTTTGTAAATTTTAATTTTAATAATAAAATGTTGTTGCGCCGCCAATGCTCGCCCCAAGAGGAATGTGCGCAAAAATGCAACACTGCACATGGCAGAAAACACCAGGCTGTGTGACAGACAGACTGACGGCGCGCGGGTGGCGCAGCGCATATGCAGGATATGCACAACGCCAACAACTGCAAATGTTTAAACGCGAGTGTACATGATTATGTATTGGTGTTAGTGCTCGATTGCATGTTTGGGTGTTTATGTGTGTGTGTGTGTGTGTTGCATGCGAATACATACCTGATGCCGCCGCGCGTCACATCGTAGTTGAGCACGTCGACGCCGTGCTTCCAGTACACGACCGATGTGGCCATGGCGACATTGCGGACCACACATGACAGCTGCAATGTTGAATCGATTTCGTAATATTTTTCCTGTAGCGGATCACCGAACTCATCAACAATCATCACTTTCGGTGCTAAGGGATTTGTGGATGCGGAAGAAATGGTAAAACGCAACGGTTAAAGAGACAACAAAAACAATGTTTACAATACATGCATATCTACACTCTCACACACACTCACACATAAACGCTTACAGCTTAGTATGTGTAAATAATTTATATACCCCTCACCACAGCGCATTTTCATTTCAACACTTGTGAGATTTAAATTCACTTAGCGCGCTTGTACGTGCGCTTGTGCATTGTGTGGGGTATATACGTATAAAAATGGAATTCACTTAAGTGTTTGTATGTATTGGCGTTGCTATAACGGTATATATGACGTGTGTGACTTATAACTGCATGCCATTAAATCGTATTTTCAGCGTGTTGCCATTTATTTGTTTGAGTTCACCTCAAACACTTACAACATGCCCAACAACAGTTGTAGCAGTCGTACAACAACAACAAGACGAAGTGAAAAGAACGCAAGCCAAGCGATTTAATGACATGCTGTGTTGTAATGTCATGCACTCATGCGCCACTCAACACTTCACACTGATTACATTGCCACATCGTAACTCATACACACACACACACTTATAAATAATTAAAGTGTTTACAGCGGTGGACACGAAAATTTGACTACTATGAATTTATAATACATTATATATATATAAAATATATTTTAATTTATAAAATATAATAAAATTAATGAGATATGGTAACCCTAAAATAAAAAAAATATACTTTATGGGATTTCCATTAGAAATTATTTTCGAGGGTATTTCGGACAGCTTTATGATACATTAGGTAGTCGAAAAAGTCTTTTCGTATTGCTAATCAAACTTCAATTAATTTTTTTTTATATTTTTAAGGAACTTTAATAAACCAAATTTTGCCACTTTTCCGCTATAGACATGATTCCATCAGTGTAAAAATTTTCAGATTTCTCGGCGAAAAAATGCGAAAGTAATTTTCACAAGCTTCTCTTGAAGCCAATTTTACTCCATTAGCGGAGTTCTGCATTGACCGAAACAAATGCTACTCCGATGATGCAAGGTCAGAGCTATTAGCATTGACCTAATGGAAGTCGAAGCCCTTTCTGTTGACCAGTTCTGGCCGTTTTTTTCGATTCCTTGTTTAAATATCATCAGTTATTGACAGTAAAATGTAGAATTAATCGTTCGATAAGGCTGGAGCAGCTCATAGTGGATGATTCCTTTCCAATTTCACCAAACATTCAGCATAACCTTTCGTGGCGTCTATCCTGGCTTTGTGATCATTTGTTGAGCTTCACCACGCTTAGACATGCTCTTTTTCTCACATATTGTCTTATTTGATCCACTTTTCGTCTCCGGTTATCATTCGCTTCAGAAATGGTTCGATTTCATTTCGTTTCAGCAAAGAATCGCAGATGTTAATTCGGTCCATTAAAATTTTCACTTCAAAACCGTTTGATGATTCCTTACCGATATCATAGCTGCTTATGTGACGGTCTTGGTCAATCTTTTCCATAATTTCATTGACTTTTTCATCTTTATAATAAGACGCAATTAATTTTTAGGTACTATGACACAATGTGATTGGTATCACTGGGGATATACGACTGCAACGACATCTATTGACAAAATACGAAAAGACTTTTTC
Source organism: Bactrocera correcta (assembly GCA_027475135.1). Classification (NCBI taxonomy): domain Eukaryota; kingdom Metazoa; phylum Arthropoda; class Insecta; order Diptera; family Tephritidae; genus Bactrocera; species Bactrocera correcta. Next base: position 19,402 of record JAPZAG010001962.1, read on the forward strand.
GACTTTCCAATATTAGTCCAATTCAAACAACACATTCGGAGTAAGGCAAAGCTACATTCTCCGAATCTCTGTCAAATTTCCAGACAAAATCTTTTCAAATAAAAAGATTTTCCATACATGGACTTGATTTTGATCTTAAGTTTGTATGGGAGCTATATACTATAGTAGTCCGATTTGAAAAATATGTTCGCAGTTTTTTTTTTTTAATTATAAATGCCAATTTCCTAGAAATATCTTGCCAAATAAAAAAGTTTTCCACACAAGAACTTAATTTCGCCCGATCAGTTTGTATGGCAACTATATCTAATACTACATTTGCTATCTTATACTTTTTTTCTAGTGCCCTACCTCTATTTTTGGTATTATATTTTCTCTCTGTTAACCCTGAGCACTTGTAAATGATTTTCCTAGTTGAAAATCCAATATCTGAAAACGCACATATTTGCATGCCCACCGCTGTATGTGCAACACGTAATGAAATTTCCTTTTTTGTGGCATTTTACCCATCACAAATGCAATGCAAGACTTAAAACCACATCATCGGCTGATTATATGATCACTTTATGATTGCGTTGAGTCGCACTGTTGCATAATCTCCCACACATACACACACGCATACAACCACATTTAAGCACTCACCATTAACGAAGAGATTAATTTGTATCACACGCGGCGGATGCGTCGATATCTGACACTCGTACATCGCTTCGTCGTCCTTCTTCACGTTCGTGATTTTCAGCCGCCAATTGTTGGGATATTGAAACTCCATTTTGTAGCGCTTATCGCCCGTGTATGTGTGCAGGCCGACCGTCAGCAGGTCGAGTGCATTTTCGCCCTGTGCATTGCGACGCACCCAGGACACCTAAGCAAAGCGAGCAAAGCATAAAAGACATAAAATTAGATTAACGGCTACATAAGAGAGAAGAAAGGAAGGAAACATAGAGAACTTAGAAAAAATTTCAAAACAGTCAAGTGTGTTTGTAATAAAGACATGTTAAGTAAGAGTCTCAGAGCCATGTGTGAGTAGTGCATTTCATTACTGCAACAACACTTCACAGATACATTTGCACTTTCTTTATTACTTCGTGCTTGTATTTGACGAAGAGCTTTGTCGCATGCATAATTAAGAAGTTGCAAGACATGTCTTGTCTTATTATATGAGCAGCAGCAGCAGTACAAAGAGCTGCAGACGGCCATAAGATTGTGAGATGACTTATTTATCCAAGGACAACGGCAAAACTCAAGCGATGCTTTCAACTTGAAATGACACAATTGCAAATACTCTAGCTCCCGACTATGCAAATACAAACATAATTTTTCTTTTTGAATTAGTTGAAACTGTTCCTGAACTCTAAGAAGCCACAAGGTCGGGTGAGTTCATCTTTCGTTATAATATTATACTTATATTTGTGTGTGTGAATGGTTATGCTCCCTTTTTCTTGCATTTCGTTTATATTCCTCACCTAAAGAAGGGGCTAAGACGGTTACATTACTGTTTTCAACTTTTTTAAACATATTTTTATAGTTTTTAAGAATACAGCATAATTTTTTAAAGAAAAAATTAAATATTTTTTGGGTAATAGGCGCTCTCGGCAGCGCTAAAAATGTTCTCCCCTAGTACCATCATGGATGATGTGTTGAACATATTGTCTGTGATTGAAGATATTGTCGAAAAAATCAAAAATTGCTAAAGTGGTAGCGTTTAAAAAATCTCAGAGTAATCTCTCAAAGCAAATTGGTAAAATGTAGTTTCAAGAAACACCCGTTTAAAGATGAAATAATTGAACTTATTGAAGTGAGCGGTTTAGAAGACGTTAACTCAAAAACTATTTAAGATTTCGACTAAAAATTTTAGCATGTTATAAAAGGTCTACCAACAGGAACGACTTCATATTAAAATGAAATAGAACACTCAAAACTCTTTGGTTTAACATATGCCCGGAGAAAATAATCTAATCTAATCTAATAAATACTCGGCGTGGGAAAAGAAGTGGGGTTCACATTATGCTATGATGCTAGTTATTGATAGTAGGGCATTATCTACTTCATTTCGAAAGAAAAAAGGCCCGATGGTTCCGCTCTCCCACAATTCGCACAAAACGGACAATTCTTGGGGATGCAATTGCGTTTCCTGAACTACCCGAAGATTTGACTAACCCGAATAACGACAATTTTGTTTGTTGATGGAGACATTGAACCAAAAATGGGTCTAATGAAGAATAGAAGATGAAAGCAAATTTGCGCAAATGGTAAACGGCAAACATTCTGAACTTCTTGACAAAAAAATCCGTAAATAAAAAACCGCCACGAGCTGTCAGAATCATTAGATCCCCATTGGTAGACGCTGCATATATTTTTAAAGGTATTAACTATCGATTTTTTTTTAAATTTCATACTAGATGCGACCATTGAAGCATATTTCCTCTTAGGACATACAGGATTTGAAAGTAATAGGAGAAGATGTTGCTTTAGCAAGAAGTGGTGTGTTTGGGAGGCACAGACCTCTTTGGGGGACCGGGAAGAGGTCGCAGATGAATGAGCAAATTCAAAGCGAAAACTATGCTCGTTGTCTTTTTTGACATAAAAGGCAACGGCAATGAATTTTTACTCCTGGACAAGCCGTCATTGTCAGGTTTTACGTGGAAGGCCTCAAGAAACTCTAACGAAGAACCAATCGAGTCCAACAAGACATTGCAGCCGATTGGAAGTTGCACCACGACAACGCCCCGGCGTACACCGCTTTTCTTGTGGACAGCTACCTAACCAAGGCCGGCATCCCAACGCTTCCGCAGTTGCCCTACAGCTCAGATGTGGCCATCACGGACTTTGTTTTTGTTTCCTTGCTGTTTCCTTGCCTGAAAAGACCGATGAAGGCAAGCATTTTGAGACAACAGAGCGGATCCAAGCAGCCTGCACTATGGCTCTCTAGGCTATTCCGGAGAATGCCTTTCGTGACGCCTTCAATGCTTGGAGATCGCGTTGACAGTGCTTCATCGACGCAGAAGGAGCCCATTTTGAAAGTCTTTTAATTAGAATTAAGGTTTAATACATTTTTTAAATCAACTTAGTCCTATACTTTCCGGACAAACCCTGTAGTTTTAAAATATCTCATTTCAGTCAGTTATTATACAAATAGGACGAAAATAAGTAGGTTCAATAAACCATTTAAACAAATGTTGGATTCTAGCACAAATTATTGTAGAGAGCTTGAAATTGACAGATGAATTCCACACAAAGTTTACCGAAGTTAATTGATGTGCTATGGAACTTTTAGTCGGAAACATCTCGATTGCGATGGAAATTATACAATTGATGTTTGAAGATTTGTTATCTCAGGTTTCTATTCATTTTAAGAATAACAGACATATATTTTCTAATTTTTTAATATTATTAATATTAGGAATAAAATACTTCCGACTATCATAAACAGATCTCATTCGAACGAAGGAGAAAAATATAAAAGTACGTTCATGTTCGACCTTTACTTGTCCTTGACCACATTATGCACGATATCCTTCAAGTCGATAAATTTAAATTCTCCACACAAAGCAAATAATTGAGAACAAAAACGCGAGTGCCACTTTCATTATCAGAAAATAATAGCGAAACTATTTTAGCAAAGTTCAACTGCATATAGAATTTAAATAGGGCGAAACTGGTGTAGCAGAAAATCATAATATTGGAATAAAGTTGATGTTTTCGCCTGTAGAACATTCCAATTGAAATAGCAGGTTCCCCAATCAAATTTAAATCACTTCGCTGCGCAACAACGGTATATATCCATTGTCATGTTGTTTTTGTTTCCATTGCATCACTCTTCAACTAGTTAATGCTGAGCAAGCGCCGTTAGAATATAGGACTGGTGGAACGTGAAGCGTGCGGAAACTGTTAAGAGGGTATTAAAAAATGAAATATTTGTGGCAAGAAAAACTTTGCCGCTTTGCTTCTTCCATCACTGTGACTGCC
>JAPZAG010001965.1:0-23342 GCA_027475135.1 Bactrocera correcta
GAAAAAAGGTTAAATTTAAATTAAATATGTTAAACTAATGATTTGAAGCATTTCGATATCGATTTCTGAATGCGATATACAAGAAATCGACTTATACCTAAATATAAGATTACGGAATTCTTCCAAATGACTGTCGTTATGCCGCCATGGCTTTTATCAACTTCAATACGTTAAAGAAGTTTAATTATTTTAAATATGTTAAAATAATGGTTTGAAGCATTTTGATATCGCTTGCTAAATGAGTATATACAAGAAAGTCAAATTTATACCTAAATATAAAATCACGGAATTCTTCTAAATGCAGTGCAGTTATACCGTTAAGGCTTTATGTAAACTTCAGTGCGTTAAAGAAGTTTTATTAACTTAAATATGATAAACTAATGTCTTGAAGCATTTCGATATCGACTGCTAAATGTGTATATACCTAAATATAAGATTACATTATTCTTCTACATGCACTGTCGTTATGCCGCCATGGCTTTATATCAACTTCAATACGTTAAAGAAGGTTAATTAACTTAAATATGTTAAACTAATGATTTGAAGCATTTAGATATCGATTTCTAAATGCATATATACAAGAAAGTCAAATTTATACCTAAATATAAGATAACGGAATTCTTCTAAATGCAGTGCAGTTATACCGTTAAGGCTTTTTGTAAACTTCAGTGCGTTAAAGAAGTTTTATTAACTTAAATATGTTAAACTAATGATTTGAAGCATTTCGATATAGCTTGCTTGATGTGTATATACAACAAAATCGACTTTATACCTAAACATAACATTACGGAATTCTTCTAAATGCATTGCCGTTATGCCGCTATGGCTTTATATCAACTTCAATACGTTAAAGAAGATTAATTAACTTAAATATGTTAAACTAATGATTTGAAGCATTTCGATATCGATTGCTGAATGCGATATACAAGAAAATCGACATTATACCTAAATATAAGATTACGGAATTCTTCTACATGCACTGTCGTTATGCCGCCATGGCTTTATATCAACTTCAATACGTTAAAGAAGGTTTATTAACTTAAATATGTTAAACTAATGGTTTGAAGCATTTTGATATCGCTTGCTAAATGAGTATATACAAGAAAGTCAAATTTATACATAAATATAAGATAACGGAATTCTTCTAAATGCAGTGCAGTTATACCGTTAAGTTTTTTGTAAACTTCAGTGCGTTAAAGAAGTTTTATTAACTTAAATATGATAAACTAATGATTTGAAGCATTTCGATATCGATTGCTAAATGTGTATATACAAGAAAATCGAATTTTTACCTAAACATAAGATTACGGAATTCTTCTAAATGCACTGTCGTTATGCCGCCATGGCTTTATATCAACTTCAATACGTTAAAGAAGGTTAATAACTTAAATATGTTAAACTAATGATTTGAAGCATTTCGATATCGCTTGCTAAATGTGTAAATAAAAGAAAATCGACTTTATACCTAAACATAAGATTACGGAATTCTTCTACATGCACTGTCGTTATGCCGCCATGGCTTTATATCAACTTCAATACGTTAAAGAAGGTTAATTAACTGAAATATGTTAAACTAATGATTTGAAGCATTTCGATATCGATTTCTAAATGCATATATACAAGAAAGTCAAATTTATACCTAAATATAAGATAACGGAATTCTTCTAAATGCAGTGCAGTTATACCGTTAAGGCTTTATGTAGACTTCAGTGCGTTAAAAAGTTTTATTAACTTAAATATGTTAAACTAATGATTTGAAGCATTTCGATATCGATTGCAAAATGTGTATATACAAAAAAATCGACATTATACCTAAATATAAGATTACGGAATTCTTCTACATGCACTGTCGTTATGCCGCCATGGCTTTATATCACCTTCATTACGTTAAAGAAAGTTAATTAACTTAAATATGTTAAACTAATGATTTGAAGCATTTCTATATCGATTGCTAAATACAAGAAAGTCGACTTTATACCTAGATATAAGATAACGTAATTCTTTTAAATGCACTGCCGTTATGCCGTTAATGCTTTGGTAGACTTCAGTAAGATAAAGAGGGTTAATTAACTTAAATATGTTAAACTAATGAGTTGAAGCATCTCGATATCGATTGCTAAATGTGTATATACAACCAAATCGACTTTATACCTAAATACAAGAATTACGGAATTCTTCCAAATGCACTGCCGTTATACCGTTATGGCTTTATGTAAACTTCAGTAGGATAAAGAAAGTTAATTAGCCTAAGTATGTTAAACTAATGATTTGAGGCATTTCGATATCGCTTGCTAAATGTGTATATACAAGAAAATCGTATTTATACCTAAATGTAAGATAACGGAATTCTTCTAAATGCACTGCCGTTATACCGTTAAATCTTTATGTAGACTTCAGTGCGTTAAAGAACGTTTATTAACTTAAATATGTTAAACTAATGATTTGAAGCATTTCGATATCGATTGCCAAATGTGTATATACAAGAAAATCGACATTATACCTAAATATAAGATTACGGAATTCTTCTACATGCACTGTCGTTATGCCGCCATGGCTTTATATCAACTTCAATACGTTAAAGAAGGTTAATTAACTTAAAAATGTTAAACTAATGATTTGAAGCATTTCTATATCGATTTCTAAATGCATATATACAAGAAAATCGACTTTATACCTAAATATAATTATTAAGAAAGTTAAAGAAGGTTAATTAACTTAAAAATGTTAAACTAATGATTTGAAGCATTTCTATATCGATTTCTAAATGCATATATACAAGAAAATCGACTTTATACCTAAATATAAGATTACGGAATTCTTCCAAATTACTGTCGTTATGGCGCCATGGCTTTATTTCACCTTCAACACGTTAAAGATGGTTAATTAACTTAAATATGTTAAACTAATGATTCGAAGCATTTCTATATCGATTTCTAAATGCATATATACAAGAAAATCGACTTTATACCTAAATATAAGATTACGGAATTCTTCCAAATTACTGTCGTTATGGCGCCATGGCTTTATTTCACCTTCAATACGTTAAAGAAGGTTAATTAACTTAAATATGTTAAACTAATGATTTGAAGATTTGCGAAATCGACTGCTTAATGCATATAAACAACAAAATCGACTTTATACCTAAATATAAGATTACGTAATTCTTCCAAATGTACTGTCGTTATGCCGCCATGGCTTTATATCAACTTCAATACGTTAAAGAAGGTTAATTAACTTAAATTTGTTAAACTAATGATTTGAAGCATTTCGATATCGATTGCTAAATGTGTATATACAAAAAAATCGAAATTATACCTAAATATGAGATTACGAAATTCTTCTAAATGCACTGCCGTTATGCCGCCATGGCTTTGTGTTAACTTCAGTGCGTTAAAGTAGGTTCGTTAACTTAAATATGTTAAACTAATGATTTGAAGCATTTCGATATCGATTGTTAAATGTGTATTTACAACAAAATCGAAATTATACCTAAATATGAGATTACGGAGTTCTTCTAAATGCACTGCCGTTATGCCGTTATGGCTTTATTTTAACTTCTGTTCGTTAAAGAAGGTTAATTAACTTAAATATGTTAAACCAGTTATTTGAAGCATTTCGATATCGATTGCTTAATGCATATATACAAGAAAATCGACTCTATACCTAAATATAAGACTACGGAATTCTTCCAAATGTACTGTCGTTATGCCGCCATGGCTCTTTATCAACTTCAATGCGTTAAAGAAGGTTAATTAACTTCAATATGTTAAACTAAGGATTTGAAGCATTTCGATATCGCTTGCTAAATGTGTATATACAAGAAAATCGAATTTATACCTAAATATAAGATAACTGAATTCTTCTAAATGCACCGCCGTTATGCCGTTAAGGCTTTATGTAGACTTCAGTGCGTTAAAGAAGGTTAATTAACTTAAATATGTTAAACTAATGATTTGAAGCATTTCGATATCGATTGCTGAATGCGATATACAAGAAAATCGACTTTATACGTAAATATAAGATCACGGAATTCTTCCAAATGTACTGTCGTTATGCCGCCATGGCTTCGTATCAACTTCAATACGTTAAAGAAGTTTAATTATTTTAAATATGTTAAACTAATGGTTTGAAGCACTTTGATATCGCTTGCTAAATGAGTATATACAAGACAGTCAAATTTATACCTAAATATAAGATTACGGATTTCTTCTAAATGCACTGCCGTTATGCCGTTATGGCTTTATATTAACTTCAGTTCGTTAAAGAAGGTTAATTAACTTAAATATGTTAAACCAGTTATTTGAAGCATTTCGATATCGATTGCTTAATGCATATATACAAGAAAATCGACTCTATACCTAAATATAAGACTACGGAATTCTTCCAAATGTACTGTCGTTATGCCGCCATGGCTCTTTATCAACTTCAATGCGTTAAAGAAGGTTAATTAACTTCAATATGTTAAACTAATGATTTGAAGCATTCCGATATCGATTTTTAAATGCATATTTACAAGAAAGTCGAATTTATACCTAAATATAAAATTGCGGAATTCTTCTAAATGCAGTGCAGTCATACCGCCATGGCTTCATGTCACCTTCGGTAGGTTAAAGAAGGTAATTTTACTTATATATGTTAAACTAATGATTTGAAGCATTTCGATATCGATTGCTAAATGTGTATATACAAGAAAATCGTTTTTATACCCAAATATAAGATTACGGAATTCTTCCAAATGTACTGTCGTTATGCCGCCATGGTTTGTATCAACTTCAATACGTCAAAGAAGGTTAATGGTTTGAAGCATTTCGATATCGACTGCTAAATGTGTAAATAAAACAAAATCCACTTTATACCTAAATATAAAATTATAACATTACGGAGTTCTTCTAAATATAATGCCGTTATACCGTTAAGGGTTTATGTAGACCTCATTAAGCTAAAAAATGTTTATTAACTTAATATGTTAAACTAATTATTTGAAGCATTTCGATATCGATTGCTAAATGTGTATATACAAAAAAATCGAATTTATACCTAAATATAAGATTACGGAATTCTTCCAAATGTACTGTCGTTATGCCGCCATGGCTTTATATCACCTTCAATACGTTAAAGAAGGTTAATTAACTTAAATTTGTTAAACTAATGATTTGAAGCATTTCGATATCGATTGCTAAATGTGTATATACAAAAAAATCGAATTTATACCTAAATATAAGATTACGGATTTCTTCTACATGCACTGCCGCTATGCCGCCATGGCTTTGTGTTAACTTCAGTGCGTTAAAGTAGGTTCGTTAACTTAAATATGTTAAACTAATGATTTAAATCATTTCGATATCGAGTGCTAAATGAGTATATACAAGAAAATCGACTTAATACCTAAATATAATCTTACGTAATTCTTCTAAATGCTTTGCCGTTATGCCGTTAAGGCGTTTGTCGACTTCAGTAAGATAAAGAGGGTTAATTAACTTAAATATGTTAAACTAATGATTTGAAGCATTTCGATTTCGATTGCTAAATGTGTATATACTAAAAAATCGACTTTACACCTAAACATAAGATTACGGAATTCTTCTAAATGCACTGCCGTTATGCCGTTATGGCTTCATTTTAACTTCAGTTCGTTTAAGAAGGTTTATTAACTTAGATATGTTACACCAGTTATTTGAAGCATTCTGAAATCGATTGCTTAATGCATATATACAAGAAAATCGACTTTCTACCTAAATATAAGTTCACGGAATTCTTGCAAATGTACTGTCGCTATGCCGCCATGGCTTTTTATCAACTTCAATATGTTATAGAAGGATAATTAACTTAAATATGTTAAACTAATGTTTTGAAGATTTTCGAAATCGATTGCTAAATGCATATATACAAAAAGTCGAATTTATACCTAAATATAATATTACGGAATTCTTCAAAAGCACTGCCGTTATGCCGTTAAGGCGTTTGCAGACCTCAGTAAGTTAAAGAGGGTTAATTAACTTAAATATGTTAAATTAGTGATTTAAAGATTTTCGAAATCGATCGCTAAATGCATATATACAACAAATTCGACTTAATACCTAAATATAAGATTACGGATTTCTTCTACATGCACTGCCGTTATGCCGCCATGGCTTTGTGTTAACTTCGGTTTAAAGTATGTTTTTTAACTTAAATATGTCAAACTAATGATGCGAAGCATTTCGATATCGAGTATATACAAGAAAATCGACTTTATACCTAAATATAAGATTACGGAATTCTTCTAAATGTACTGCCGTTATGCCGCCATGGCTTTATATCAACTTCAATATGTTAAAGAAGGTTAATTAACTAAAATATGTTAAACTAATGATTTGAGGCATTTCGATATCGATTGCTAAATGTGTATATACAACAAAATCGACTTTATACCTAAATATAAATTTACGAAATTCTCCCAAATGCACTGCCGTTATACCGTTATGGCCTTATGTAAACTTCAGTAAGATAAAGAAGGTTAATTAACTTAAATATGTTAAACTAATGATTTGAAGCATTTCGATATCGATTGCTAAATGCGCATATACAAGAAAACCGACATTATACCTAAATATATAAGATTATGGAATTATTCTAAATGCACTGCCGTTATGCCGCCATGGATTTATGCCAACTTCAGTTCATTAAAGAAGGTTTATTAACTTAAATATGTTAAACTAATGATTTGAAGCATTTCGATATCGATTGCTAAATGAGTATTTACAAGAAAATCGACTATATACCTAAATATAAGATTACGGAGTTCTTCCAAATGCACTGCCGTTATGCCGTTAAGGCTTTTGTAGACTTTAGTAAGATAAAGAAGGTTAATTAACTTAAATATGTTAAACTAATGATTTGAAACACTTCGATATGGATTTCTAAATGTGTTTATACAACAAAATCGATTTTATACCTAAATATAAAATTACGGAATTCTTCTACATGCACTGCCGTAATGCCGCCATGGCTTCATGTCACCTTCGGTAGGTAAAGAAGTTAATATAACATATTTAAGTTAATCTAATGAATTGAAGAATTTCAATATTGATTGCTAAATGTGCTAATACAAAAAACTTGACTTTATACCTAAACACAGGATAACGGAATTCTTCCAAATGCACTGCCGTTATTCCGCCATGGCTTTATGTCAAGTTCGGTTCGTTAAAGTAGGATTATTAACGTAAATATGTTAAACAAATGATTTGAAGCATTTCGATATCGATTTCTAAATGCATATATACCAGATAATCGACTTTATACCTAAATAAAAGATTACGGAATTCTTCCAAATTACTGTCGTTATGGCGTTAAGGCTTTATTTCACCTTAAATACGTTAAAGATGGTTAATTAACTTTAATGTGTTAAACTAATGATTTGAAGCATTTCGATATCGATTGCTAAATGTGTATAAACAAGAAAATCGACTTTATACCTAAATATAAGATAACGGAATTCTTCCAAATGTACTGTCATTATGCCGCCATGGTTTGTATCAACTTCAATATGCTAAAGAAGGTTAATTATTTTAAGTACGCTAAAATAATGGTTTGAAGCATTTCGATATCGACTGCTAAATGTGTAAATACAACAAAATCGACTTTATACCTAAATATAAAATTATAACATTACGGAGTTCTTCTAAATGCACTGCCGTTATACCGTTAAGGCTTTATGTAGACCTCATTAAGCTAAAAAATGTTTATTAACTTAATATGTTAAACTAATGATTTGAAGCATTTCGATATCGATTGCTAAATGTGTATATGCAAAAAAATCGAATTTATACCTAAATATAAGCCGTTATGCCGCCATGGCTTTGTGTTAACTTCAGTGCGTTAAAGTAGGTTTGTTAACTTAAATATGTTAAACCAGTTGATTGAAGCATTTCGATATCGATTGCTTAATGCATATATGCAAGAAAATCGACTTTATACCTAAATATAAGATTACGGAATTCTTCCAAATGTACTGTCGTTATGCCACCATGGCTTTATATCAACTTCAATACGTTAAAAAAGGTTAATTAATTTAAATATGTTAAACTAATGGTTTGAAGCATTTAGATATCGATTGCTAAATGTGTATATACAAAAAAAATCAAATTTATACCTAAATATAAGATTACGGATTTCTTCTACATGCACTGCCGTTATGCCGCCATGGCTTTGTGTTAACTTCAGTGCGTTAAAGTGGGTTTGTTAACGTAAATATGTCAAACTAATGATTTGAAGCATTTCGATATCGATTGCTAAATGAGTATATACAAGAAAATCTTCTTTATACCTAAATATAAAATTACGGAATTCTTGCAAAAGTACTGTCGCTATGCCGCCATGGCTTTATATTACCTTCAATACGTTAAAGAAGGTTATTTAACTTAACTTGTTAAACTAATGATTTGAAGCATTAGGATATCGATTGCGAAATGTATATATACAAGAAAATCGACTTTATACCTAAATATAAGATTACGGAATTCTTCCAAATGTACTGTCATTATGCCGCCATGGTTTGTATCAACTTCAATATGCTAAAGAAGGTTAATTATTTTAAGTACGCTTTAAAAAAATGGTTTGAAGCATTTCGATATCGACTGCTAAATGTGTAAATACAACAAAATCGACTTTATACCTAAATATAAAATTATAACATTACGGAGTTCTTCTAAATGCACTGCCGTTATACCGTTAAGGCTTTATGTAGACCTCATTAAGCTAAAAAATGTTTATTAACTTAATATGTTAAACTAATGATTTGAAGCATTTCGATATCGATTGCTAAATGTGTATATGCAAAAAAATCGAATTTATACCTAAATATAAGCCGTTATGCCGCCATGGCTTTATGTTAACTTCAGTGCGTTAAAGTAGGTTTATTAACTTAAATATGTTAAACCAGTTGATTTGAAGCATTTCGATATCGATTGCTTAATGCATATATACAAGAAAATCGACTTTATACCTAAATATAAGATTACGGAATTCTTCCAAATGTACTGTCGTTATGCCACCATGGCTTTATATCAACTTCAATACGTTAAAAAAGGTTAATTAATTTAAATATGTTAAACTAATGGTTTGAAGCATTTAGATATCGATTGCTAAATGTGTATATACAAAAAAAATCAAATTTATACCTAAATATAAGATTACGGATTTCTTCTACATGCACTGCCGTTATGCCGCCATGGCTTTGTGTTAACTTCAGTGCGTTAAAGTGGGTTTGTTAACGTAAATATGTCAAACTAATGATTTGAAGCATTTCGATATCGATTGCTAAATGAGTATATACAAGAAAATCTTCTTTATACCTAAATATAAAATTACGGAATTCTTGCAAAAGTACTGTCGCTATGCCGCCATGGCTTTATATTACCTTCAATACGTTAAAGAAGGTTATTTAACTTAACTTGTTAAACTAATGATTTGAAGCATTAGGATATCGATTGCGAAATGTATATATACAAGAAAATTGACTTTATACCTAAATATAAGCTTACGGAATTCTTCCAAATGTACTGTCATTATGCCGCCATGGTTTGTATCAACTTCAATACGCTAAAGAAGGTTAATTATTTTAAGTACGTTAAAATAATGGTTTGAAGCATTTCGATATCGACTGCTAAATGTGTAAATACAACAAAATCGACTTTATACCTAAATATAAAATTATAACATTACGGAGTTCTTCTAAATGCACTGCCGTTATACCGTTAAGGCTTTATGTAGACCTCATTAAGCTAAAAAATGTTTATTAACTTAATATGTTAAACTAATGATTTGAAGCATTTCGATATCGATTGCTAAATGTATATATGCAAAAAAATCGAATTTATACCTAAATATAAGCCGTTATTCCGCCATGGCTTTATGTCAACTTCAGTTCGTCAAAGTAGGATTATTAACGTAAATATGTTAAACAAATGATTTGAAGCATTTCGATATCGATTTCTAAATGCATATATACCAGAAAATCGACTTTATACCTAAATAAAAGATTACGGAATTCTTCCAAATTACTGTCGTTATGGCGTTAAGGCTTTATTTCACCTTAAATACGTTAAAGATGGTTAACTAACTTTAATGTGTTAAACTAATGGATTGAAGCATTTAGATATCGATTGCTAAATGTGTATATACAAAAAAAATCAAATTTATACCTAAATATAAGATTACGGATTTCTTCTACATGCACTGCCGTTATGCCGCCATGGCTTTGTGTTAACTTCAGTGCGTTAAAGTGGGTTTGTTAACGTAAATATGTCAAACTAATGATTTGAAGCATTTCGATATCGATTGCTAAATGAGTATATACAAGAAAATCTTCTCTATACCTAAATATAAGATTACGGAATTCTTGCAAAAGTACTGTCGCTATGCCGCCATGGCTTTATATTACCTTCAATACGTTAAAGAAGGTTAATTAACTTAACTTGTTAAACTAATGATTTGAAGCATTTCGATATCGATTGCGAAATGTATATATACAAGAAAACCGACTTTATACCTAAATATAAAATTATACCATTACGGAATTCTTCTAAATGCACTGCCGTTATATAGACTTCAGTATGCTTAAAAATGTTTATTAACTTAATATGTTAAACTAATGATTTGAAGCATTTCGATATCGATTGCTAAATGTGTATATACAAGAAAATCTTCTTTATACCTAAATATAAGATTACGGAATTCTTGCAAATGTACTGTCGCTATGCCGCCATGGCTTTATATTACCTTCAATACGTTAAAGAAGGTTAATTAACTTAACTTGTTAAACTAATGATTTGAAGCATTTCGATATCGATTGCTAAATGCGTATATACAACAAAATTGACTTTATACCTAAATATAAGCTTACGGAATTCTTCTAAATGCACTGCCGTTATGCCGTTATGGCTTTATGTTAACTTCAGTTCGATAAAGAAAGTTTATTAACTTAGATATGTTACACCAGTTATTTGAAGCATTTCGAAATCGATTGCTAAATGCATATATACAAGAAAATCTTCTTTATATCTAAATATAAGATTACGGAATTCTTGCAAATATACTGTCGCTATGCCGCCATGGCTTTATATCAACTTCAATATGTTAAAAAAGGTTAATTAACTTAAATATGTTAAACTAATGGTTTGAAGCATTTAGATATCGATTGCTAAATGTGTATATACAAGAAAATCGACTTTATACCTAAATATAAGATTACGGAACTCTTCCAAATGTACTGTCGTTATGCCACCATGGCTTTATATCAACTTCAATATGTTAAAAAAGGTTAATTAACTTAAATATGTTAAACTAATGGTTTGAAGCATTTAGATATCGATTGCTAAATGTGTTTATACAAACAAATCGACTTTATACCTAAATATAAGATTACGGAATTCTTCCAAATGTACTGTCGTTATTCCGCCATGGCTTTGTGTTAACTTCAGTGCGTTAAAGTAGGTTTGTTAACGTAAATATGTCAAACTAATGATTTAAAGCATTTCGATATCGACTGCTTAATGCACATATACAAGAAAATCGACTTTATACCTAAATATAAGATTACGGAATTCTTCCAAATGTACTGTCGTTATGCCACCATGGCCTTATATCAACTTCATTACGTTAAAAAAGGTTAATTAACTTAAATATGTTAAACTAATGGTTTGAAGCATTTAGATATCGATTGCTTAATGTGTATATACAAAAAAATCGACTTTATGCCTAAATATAAGATTACGGAATTCTTCAAAATGTACTGTCGTTATGCCGCCATGGCTTTATACCACCTTCATTACGTTAAAGAATTAACTTAAATATGTTAAACTAATGATTTGAGGCATTTCGATATCGATTGCTAAATGTGTATATACAACAAAATCGACTTTATACCTAAATATAAGATAACTAAATTCCCACAAATGCACTTCCGTTATACCGTTATGGCTTTATGTGAACTTCAGTAAGATAAATAAGGTTAATTAACTTAAATATGTTAAACTAATGATTTGAAGCATTTCGATATCGATTGCTAAATGCGTATATACAAGAAAATCGACTTTATACCTAAATATAAGATTACGGAATTATTATAAATGCACTGCCGTTATGCCGCCATGGATTTATGCCAACTTCAGTTCGTTAAAGAAGGTTTATTAACTTAAATATGTTAAACTAATGATTTGAAGCATTTCGATATCGATTGCTAAATGAGTATATACAAGAAAATCGACTTTATACCTAAATATAAGATTACGGAATTCTTCTAAATGCTTTGCCGTTATGCCGTTAAGGCGTTTGTAGACTTCAGTAAGATAAAGAGGGTTAATTACTTAAATATGTTAAACTAATGATTTGAAGCATTTCGATTTCGATTGCTAAATGAGTATATACAAGAAAATCGACTTTATACCTAAATATAAGATTACGTAATTCTTCTAAATGCATTGCCGTTATGCCGTTAAGGCGTTTGTAGACTTCAGTAGGATAAAGAGGGTTAATTAACTTAAATATGTTAAACTAATGATTTGAAGCATTTCGATTTCGATTGCTAAATGAGTATATACAAGAAAATCGACTTTATACCTAAATATAAGATACGGAATTCTTCTACATGCACTGCCGTTATGCCGTTAAGGCGTTTGTAGACTTCAGTAAGATAAAGAGGGTTAATTAACTTAAATATGTTAAACTAATGATTTGAGGCATTTCGATATCGATTGCTAAATGTGTATATACAAGAAAATCGACTTTATACCTAAATATATGATAACGGAATTCTTCTCATGCACTGTCCGTTATGCCGTTAAGGCGTTTGTAGACTTCAGTAAGATAAAGGGGGTTAATTAACTTAAATATGTTAAACTAATGATTTGAGGCATTTCGATATCGATTGCTAATGCGTATATACAAGAAAATCGACTTTATACCTAAATATAAGATTACGGAATTCTTCCAAATGCACTGCCGTTATACCGTTATGGTTTTATGTTAACTTCAGTTAGTTAAAGAAGGTTTATTAACTTAAATATGTTAAACCAGTTATTTGAAGCATTTCGATATCGATTGCTAACTGCGTATATACAACAAAATCGACTTTATACCTAAATATAAGCTAACGGAATTCTTCTAAATGCACTGCCGTTATGCCGCCATGGCTTTATGTTTTTTTCGGTGCATTTAAGAAGCTTTATTAACTTAAATATGTTAAACTTATGATTTGAAGATTTTCGAAATCGATTGCTGAATGAGTATATACAAGAAAATCGACTTTATACCTAAATATAAGATTACGGAATTCTTCTAAATGCTTTGCCGTTATGCCGTTAAGGCGTTTGTAGACTTCAGTAAGATAGAGAGGGTTAATTAGCTTAAATATGTTAAACTAATGATTTGAAGCATTTCGATATCGATTGCTAAATGTGTATATACAACAAAATTGACTTTATACCTTAATATAAGATTACGAAATTCTTCTAAATGAATTGCCGTTATGCCGTTAAAACGTTTGTAGACTTCAGTGCGTTAAAGTAGGTTTGTTAACTTAAATATGTTAAACTAATGATTTGAAGCATTTCGATTTCGATTGGCAAATGAGTATATACAAGAAAATGGACTTTATACCTAAATATAAGATTACGGAATTCTTCTAAATTCTTTGCCGTTATGCCGTTAAGGCGTTTGTAGACTTCAGTAAGATAGAGAGGGTTAATTAACTTAAATATTTTAAACTAATGATTTGAGGCATTTCGATAGCGATTGCTAAATGTGTATATACAAGAAAATCGACTTTATACCTAAATATATGATAACGGAATTCTTCTACATGCACTGCCGTTATGCCGTTAAGGCGTTTGTAGACTACAGTAAGATAAAGGGGGTTAATTAACTTAAATATGTTAAACTAATGATTTGAGGCATTTCGATATCGATTGCTAATTGTGTATATACAAGAAAATCGACTTAATACCTAAATATAAGATTACGGAATTCTTACAAGTGCACTGCCGTTATACCGTTATGGTTTTATGTTAACTTCAGTTAGTTAAAGAAGGTTTATTAACTTAAATATGTTAAACCAGTTATTTGAAGCATTTCGATATCGATTGCTTAATGCACATATACAAGAAAATTGACTTTATACCTAAATATAAGGCTACGGAATTCTTCCAAATGTACTGTCGTTATGCTACCATGGCTTTATATCTACTTCAATACGTTAAAAAAGGTTAATTAACTTAAATATGATAAACTAATCATTTGAGGCATTTCGATATCGATTGCTAAATGCGTATCTACAAGAAAATCGACTTTATACCTAAATATAAGATTACGGAATTCTTCCAAATGCACTGCCGTTATACCGTTATGGTTTTATGTTAACTTCAGTTAGCTAAAGAAGGTTTATTAACTTAAATATGTTAAACCAGTTATTTGAAGCATTTCGATATCGATTGCTTAATGCGTATATACAAGAAAATTGACTTTATACCTAAATAAGATAACGTAATTCTTCTAAATTCTTTGCCGTTATGCCGTTAAGGCGTTTGCAGACTTCAGTAAGATAAAAAGGGTTAATTTACTTAAATATATTAAACTAATGATTTTAGGCATTTCGATATCGATTGCTAAATGAGTATGTACAAGAATATCGACTTTATACCTAAATATAAGATTACGTAATTCTTCTAAATGCTTTGCCCTTATGCAATTAAGGCGTTTGTAGACTTCAGTAAGATAAAGAGGGTTAATTAACTTAAATATGATAAACTAATGATTTGAGGCATTTCGATATCGATTGCTAAATGTGTATGTACAAGAAAATCGACTTTGTACCTAAATATATGATAACGGAATTCTTCTACATGCACTGCCGTTATGCCGTTAAGGCGTTTGTAGACTTCAGTAAGTTAAAGGGGGTTAATTAACTAAAATATGTTAAACTAATTATTTGAGGCATTTCGATATCGATTGCTAAATGTGTATATACAAGAAAATCGACTTAATACCTCAATATAAGATTACGGAATTCTTCCAAATGCACTGCCGTTATGCCGTTAAGGCTTTTGTAGACTTTAGTAAGATAAAGAGGGTTAATTAGCTTAAATATGTTAAACTAATGATTTGAAGCATTTCGATATCGATTGCTAGATGTGTATATACAACAAAATCGACTTTATACCTAAATATAAGATTACGTAATTCTTCTAAATGCCTTGCCGTTATGCCGTTAAAACGTTTGTAGACTTCAGTAAGATAAAGAGGGTTAATTAACTTAAATATGTTAAATTAATGACTTGAAGCATTTCGATTTCGATTGCTAAATGTGTATATGCAAGAAAATCGACTTCATACCTAAATATAAGATTACGGAATTCTTCCAAATGCACTGCCGTTATACCGTTATGGTTTTATGTTAACTTCAGATAGTTAAAGAAGGTTTATTAACTTTAATATATTAAACCAGTTATTTGAAGCATTTCGATATCGATTGCTTAATGCATATATACAAGAAAATCGACTTTATACCTAAATATAAGATTACGGAATTCTTCCAAATGTATTGTCGTTATGCCAACATGGCTTTACATATATCAACTTCAATACGTTAAAAAAGGTTAATTAACTTAAATATGATAAACTAATGATTTGAGGCATTTCAATATCGATTGCTTAATGTGTATATACAAGATAATCGACTTTATACCTAAATATAAGATTACGGAATTCTTCTTCATGAACTGCGGTTATGCCGCCATGGCTTTGTGTTAACTTCAGTGCGTTAAAGAAGCTTTATTAACTTAAATATGTTAAACCAGTTATTTGAAGCATTTCGATATCGATTGCTTAATGCATATATACAAGAAAATCGACTTTATACCTAAATATAAGATAACGTAATTCTTCTAAATGCTTTGCCGTTATGCCGTTACGGCGTTTGTAGACTGCAGTAAGATAAAGAGGGTTAATTAACTTAAATATGTTAAACTAATGATTTGAGGCATTTCGATATCGATTGCTAAATGAGCATATGCAAGAAAATCGACTTTATACCTAAATATAAGATTACGTAATTCTTCTACATGCACTGCCGTTATGGCGCCATGGCTTTATGTATATTTCAGGCGTTAAAGAAGCTTTATTAACTAAAATATGTTAAACTAAAGATTTGACGCATTTCGATATCGATTGCTAAATGAGTATATACAAGAAAATCGAATTCATACCTAAATATAAGATTACGTATTTCTTCTAAATGCACTGCCGTTATGGCTTTATATTAACTTCAGTTCGTTAAAGAAGGTTTATTAACTTAAATATGTTAAACCAGTTATTTGAAGCATTTCGATATCGATTGCTTAATGCATATATACAAGAAAATCGACTATATACCTAAATATAAGACTACAGAATTCTTCCAAATGTACTGTCGTTATGCCGCCATGGCTCTTTATCAACTTCAATACGTTAAAAAAGGTTGATTAACTTAAATATGTTAAACTAAGGATTTGAAGCATTTCGATATCGCTTGCTAAATGTGTATATACAAGAAAATCGAATTTATACCTAAATATAAGATAACTGAATTCTTCTAAATGCACCGCCGTTATGCCGTTAAGGCTTTATGTAGACTTCAGTGCGTTAAAGATGGTTTATTAACTTTAATATGTTAAACTAATGATTTGAAGCATTTCGATATCGATTACTGAATGCGATATACAAGAAAATCGACTTTATATCTAAATATAAGATTACGGAATTCTTCCAAATGTACTGTCGTTATGCCGCCATGGCTTTGTATCATCTTCAATACGTTAAAGAAGTTTAATTATTTTAAATATGTTAAACTAATGGTTTGAAGCATTTCGATATCGCTTGCTAAATGAGTATAAGTTAACTCGAAACGCAAACCACCAAAATACCAAGTCAGCATTGTCTGCCTTACATCCGTTTCAGGCAATGCTTAACATTAACAGTACCCTTATCCATGACCAACGGCCCGAGTTGTGATCCAACGACAAGCAACAACAAACGATACTCACAAGCTACCGTAGCCGTGGGATCCGCTTACGCAGCATAAATATAGCGCAAACAAGCAACGACTCACATTACACGCAAGTCGGCGTAATCGTGGGATTCGCTGACACTGCATCTGACAAAACATAGCAACGACAGCGACGAAGGCAGCGACGACGGCAGCGGCAGTGAGGACGGCTTAGGCTTAGACTTAAGAATAAGAATGTTTTAGAGTTTAGTTCTGATCGAGCCTGAATAAAGTGGACTAGTGCTTAAAAATAATTGGCGCCCAACGTGGTAAAGAAGATAAGAAGGACCCACCAGAAAGTAAAAATCACCAAGGTATTTTGCGGTGGAGTGTCTTTAATGACTTCAAAGGACCCAAGGACTCACAGAGAATCGCTACAATCTTTAAAGACGTATCCTACAAGGACTCCAAGGATCCGAGGATTCATCAGAAAGCAGTTTATAATAAAAACATGTTTCGAGTATTGTAAGTAGAGTGCTTATTAAAATAAAAACATTATAATTTCTTTTGAATTAAAACTAAGTTTTCAAAATAGACGGAAAGGAATTTATTTTAGAAATATAAGGAGCTAATCATAAAATTTTGTGAAACAAATTTTCCGGAGTTTAATAAAAAAGAAAAAGTGTAGTCTTTTCTCAAAAACATTGTGTTTAGAAACAGAATTTGTAAAGAAAATTGTAATAAATAACTGAAATTATCTATTCATGTCAACAAAAGAGTGTGATTGATTGATTCGACTATAGGAACGGTTACAAGTTCTATTCAATTTTAATTTCCAAGTCTATGAGTGACTCGGAATTAGAAAACCTCTTAGAAAGAATTATTAAACTACAGGTGACTAGTAAAATGGATTCAAATCAGGTAACCGCATTGGTTCAAGCAGCCGTCTCAAGCGCTCTTGAACAACAAAGACAGACGAGGTTAAGCTCCAACGACTAACGGAGCAAATGACTACATTGACCACTGGTCAAACGCCAAAAATATACCAACCGGTAAAAATATTACCGAACGTAAAGTGTGACGAACCTCTTGATCTGGTAAAATCATTACCAGAATTTGACGGGCAAATCAGTACATATGTGTCTTGGCAACAAGCTGCCCATACAGCTTACGAAGTTTTCAGAAGTTACCAAGGAAGTTCTAGACACTACCAAGCAGCTGGTATAATTAGAAATAAAATAAAAGCTTCTGCTGATGCCATTTTGGCATCCTTCAACACTGTTTTAAATTTCGACGCAATAATCGCGAGACTAGACTTTACGTACGCGGACAAACGACAGATATACTTAATTGAACAACAATTATCCACTTTACGACAGGGTAACCGTGAGGGTCAAGTAGTTAACTAACTTAAATATGTTAAACGAATGATTTGAAGCATTTCGATATCGATAGCTAAATGTGTATATACATGAAAATCGACTTTATACATAAATATAAGATTACCGAATTCTTCTAAATGCACTGTCGTTATGCCGCCATGGCTTAATATCACCTTAATTACGTTAAAGAAGGTTAACGAACTTAAATATGTTAAACGAATGATTTGAAGCATTTTGAAATCGATTGCTAAATGTGTATGTACAACAAAATCGACTTTATACCTAAATATAAGATAACGGAATTCATATAAATATACTGCCGCTATGCCGTTATGGCTTTATGTAAACTTAAGTAAGATAAAGAAGGTTAATTAACTTAAATATGTTAAACTAATGATTTTCAGCATTTCGTTATCTATTGCTAAATGTGAATATTAAGGAAAATCGACTTTATACATAAATACACGATAACGGAATTCTTCTAAATGCACTGCCGTTATGCTGTTATGGCTTTATGTTAACTACAGTTCGTTAAAGAAGATTTATTAACTTAAATATGTTAAACTAATGATTTGAAGCATTTCGATATCGATAGCTAAATGTGTATATACAAGAAAATCGGTTTTTACCTAAATATAAGATAAAGGAATTCTTCCAAATGCACTGCCGTTATACCGTTTTGGCTTTATGTAAACTTCAGTAAGATAAAGAAGGTTAATTAACTTAAATATGTTAAACTAATGATTTGAAACATTTCGATATCGATTGCTAAATGTGTATGTACAACAAAATCGACTTTATACCTAAACATAAGATAACGGAATTCTTCTAAATCTACTGTCGTTATGCTGCCATGGCTTTATATCAACTTCAATATGTTAAAGAAGGTTAATTAACTTAAATATGTTAAACTAATGATTTGAAACATTTCGATATCGGTTGCTAGATGCGTATATACAACAAAATCGACTTTGTACCTAAATATAAGATTACGGAATTCTTCTAAATGCACTGCCGTTATGCCGCCATGGCTTTATATCACCTTCATTACGGTAAAGAAGGTATATTAACTTAAATATGTTAAACTAATGATTTGAAGCATTTCGATATCGATGGCTAAATGCGTATATACAAGAAAATCGGTTTTTACCTAAATATAAGATAAAGGAATTCTTCCAAATGCACTGCCGTTATACCGTTTTGGCTTTATGTAAACTTCAGTAAGATAAAGAAGGTTAATTAACTTAAATATGTTAAACTAATGATTTGAAACATTTCGATATCGATTGCTAAATGTGTATGTACAACAAAATCGACTTTATACCTAAATATAAGATAACAGAATTCTTCTAAATCTACTGTCGTTATGCTGCCATGGCTTTATATCAACTTCAATATGTTAAAGAAGGTTAATTAACTTAAATATGTTAAACTAATGATTTGAAACATTTCGATATCGATTGCTAGATGCGTATATAACCAAAATCGACTTTGTACCTAAATATAAGATTACGGAATTCTTCTAAATGCACTGCCGTTATGCCGCCATGGCTTTATATCACCTTCATTACGGTAAAGAAGGTTTATTAACTTAAATATGTTAAACTAATGATTTGAAGCATTTTGATATCGATTCCTAAATGTGTATATACAAGAAAATCGGTTTTTACCTAAATATAAGATAAAGGAATTCTTCTAAATGCACTGCCGTTATGCTGTTATGGCTTTATGTTAACTTCAGTTCGTTAAAGAAGGTTTATTAACTTAAATATGTTAAACTAATGATTTGAAGCATTTCGATATCGATAGCTAAATGTGTATATACAAGAAAATCGGTTTTTACCTAAATATAAGATAAAGGAATTCTTCCAAATGCACTGCCGTTATACCGTTTTGGCTTTATGTAAACTTCAGTAAGATAAAGATGGTTAATTAACTTAAATATGTTAAACTAATGATTTGAAACATTTCGATATCGATTGCTAAATGTGTATGTACAACAAAATCGACTTTATACCTAAATATAAGCTAACGGAATTCTTCTAAATCTACTGTCGTTATGCTGCCATGGCTTTATATCAACTTCAATATGTTAAAGAAGGTTAATTAACTTAAATATGTTAAACTAATGATTTGAAACATTTCGATATCGATTGCTAAATGTGTATGTACAACAAAATCGACTTTATACCTAAATATAAGATAACGGAATTCTTCTAAATCTACTGTCGTTATGCTGCCATGGCTTTATATCAACTTCAATATGTTAAAGAAGGTTAATTAACTTAAATATGTTAAACTAATGATTTGAAACATTTCGATATCGATTGCTAGATGCGTATATACAACAAAATCGACTTTGTACCTAAATATAAGATTACGGAATTCTTCTAAATGCACAGCCGTTATGCCGCCATGGCTTCAAGCCAACTTCCGTTCGTTAAAGAAGGTTTATTAACTTAAATATGTTAAACTAATGATTTGCAGCATTTCGGTATCGATTGCTAAATATGTATATACAAGAAAATCGGCTTTGTGCCTAAATATAAGATTACGGAATTCTTCTAAATGCACTGCGGTTATACCGTTAAGGCTTTATGTAGATTTTAGTGCGTTAAAGAAGGTTTATTAACATAAATATGTTAAACTAATGATTTGCAGCATTTCGGTATCGATTGCTAAATATGTATATACAAGAAAATCGGCTTTGTACCTAAATATAAGATAACGGAATTCTTCTACATGCACTGCCGTTATGCCGCCATAGCTTTATGCCAACTTCAGTTCGTTAAAGAAGGTTAATTAACTTAAATATGTTTAACTAATGATTTGAAGCATTTCGATATCGATTGCTAAATGTGAATATTTAAGAAAATCGACTTTATACCTAAATATAAGATTACGGAACTCCTCTAAATGCACAGCCGTTATGCCGCCATGGCTTTATATCACCTTCATTACGTTAAAGAAGCTTTATTTACTTAAATATATTAAACTAATTATTTGAAGCATTTCGATATCGATAGCTAAAAGTGTATATACAAGAAAATCGACTTTATGCCTAAATATAAGATTACGGAATTCTTCTAAATGCACTGCCGTTATGCCGCCATGGCTTTATATCACCTTCATTACGTTAAAGAAGGTTTATTAACTTAAATATGTTAAACTAATGATTTGAAGCATTTCGATATCGATTGCTAAATGTGTATATACAAGAAAATCAACTTTATACATAAATATAAGACTACGGAATTTTTCCAAATGTATTGTCGTTATGCTGCCATTGCTTTACATCAACTTCATTACGTTAAAGAAGGTTAATTAACTTAAATATGTTAAACTAATTATTTGAAGCATTTCGATATCGATAGCTAAAAGTGTATATACAAGAAAATCGACTTTATGCCTAAATATAAGATTACGGAATTCTTCTAAATGCACTGCCGTTATGCCGCCATGGCTTTAAGCCCACTTCCGTTCGTTAAAGTAGGTTTATTAACTTAAATATGTCAAACTTATGATTTGAAGCATTTCGATATCGATTGCTAAATGTGTATGTACAAGAAAATCGACTTTATACATAAATATAAGATTACGGAATTCTTCTAATGCACTGTCGTTATGCCGCCATGGCTTTATATCACCTTCATTACGTTAAAGAAGGTTAATTAACTTAAATATGTTAAACTAATGATTTGAAGCATTTCCATATCGATTGCTAAATGTGAATATTTAAGAAAATCGACTTTATACCTAAATATAAGATTACGGAATTCTTCTATATGCACTGTGGTTATGCCGCCATGGCTTTATATCACCTTCATTACGTTAAAGAAGGTTAACTAACTTAAATATGTTAAACTAATGATTTGAAGATTTTCGATATCGATTGCTAAATGTGTAAATACAAGAAAATCGACTATATACCTAAATATAAGATTACGGAATTCTTCTACATGCACTGTCGTTATGCCGCCATGGCTTTATATCACCTTCATTACGTTAAAGAAGGTTCATTAACTTAAATATGTTAAACTAATGATTTGAAGATTTTCGATATCGATTGCTAAATGTGTAAATACAAGAAAATCGACTTTATACCTAAATATAAGATTACGGAATTCTTCTAAATGCACTGTCGTTATGCCGCCATGGCTTTATATCACCTTCATTACGTTAAAGAAAGTTAAGTAACTTAAATATGTTAAACTAATGATTTGAAGCATTTCGTTATCGATTGCTAAATGTGTATATACAAGAAAATCGACTTTATACCTAAATATAAGATTACGGAATTTTTCTAAATGCACTGCCGTTATGCCGCCATGGCTTTAAGCCAACTTCAGATCGTTAAAGAAGGTTTATTAACTTAAATATATTAAACTAATGAGTTGAACCATCTCGATATTGATTGCTAATGTGTATTAACAACAAAATCGACTTAATCCCTAAATATAAGATTACGGAATTCTTCCAAATGCTCTGCCGTTATACCGTTATGGCTTTACGAAAGCTTCAGTAAGAAAAATAAGGTTAATTAACTTAAATATTTTAAACTAAGGATTTGGAGCATCTCGATATCGGTTGCTAAATGAGCAAATACAACAAAAGCGACATTATACCAAAATACAAGTTTACGGAATTCTTCTAAATGCACTGCCGTAATACCGTTAAGGCTTTATGTAGACTTCAGTATGCTAAAAAATTTTTATTAACTTAATATGTTAAACTAATGATTTGAAGCATTTCGATATCGATAGCTAAAAGTGTATATACAAGAAAATCGACTTTATGCCTAAATATAAGATTACGGAATTCTTCTAAATGCACTGCCGTTATGCCGCCATGGCTTTAAGCCCACTTCCGTTCGTTAAAGTAGGTTTATTAACTTAAATATGTCAAACTTATGATTTAAAGCATTTCGATATCGATTGCTAAATGTGTATGTACAAGAAAATCGA
>JAPZAG010000202.1:0-31417 GCA_027475135.1 Bactrocera correcta
ATGTAGCAATCGATATCGAAATGCTGCAAATCATTAGTTTAACATATTTAAGTTAATTAACCTTCTTTAACGTATTGAAGTTGATATGAAGCCATGGCGGCATAACGACAGTACATTTGGAAGAATTCCGTAATCTTATATTTAGGTATAAAGTCGATTTTCTTGTACATACACATTTAGCAATCGATATCGAAATGCCTCAAATCATTAGTTTAACATATTTAAGTTAGTTTACCCTCTTTATCTTACTGAAGACTACAAACATCTTAACGGCACATAGGCAAAGCCATTAGAAGAATTACGTAATCTTATATTTAAGTATAAAGTCGATTTTCTTGTATATACTCATTTAGCAATCGATATCGAAATGCTTCAAATCAATAGTTTAACATATTTAAGTTAATTAACCCTCTTTATCTTACTGAAGTCTACAAACGGCATAACGGCAAAGCATTTAGAAGAATTACTTAATCTTATATTTAGGTATAAAGTCGATTTTGTTGTATATGCACATTTAGCAATCATTATCGAAATGCTTCAAATCATTAGATTAACATATTTAAGCTAAATAACCCTTTTTATCTTACTAAAGTCTACAAAAGTCTTAACGGCGTAACGGCAGTGCATTTGGAAGAATTCCGTAATCTTATATTTAGGTACAAAGTCGATTTTCTTGTATATACTCATTTAGCAATCGATCTTGAAATGCTTCAAATCATTTGTTTAACATATTTAAGTTAATAAACCTTCTTTAACGAACTGAAGTTGATATAAATCCATGGCGGCATAACGACAGTACATTTGGAAGAATTCCGTAATCTTATATTTAGGTATAAAGTCGATTTTCTTGTATATACACATTTAGCAATCGATATCGAAATGCCTCAAATCATTAGTTTAAAGTAATTAAGTTAGTTTACCCTCTTTATCTTACTGAAGACTACAAACATCTTAACGGCACATAGGCAAAGCATTTAGAAGAATTACGTAATCTTATATTTAGGTATAAAGTCGATTTTCTTGTATATATGCATTAAGCAATCGATTTCGAAATGCTTCAAATAACTGGTGTAACATATCTAAGTTAATAAACCTTCTTTAACGAACTGAAGTTAACATAAAGCCACAACGGCATAACGGCAGTGCATTTAGAATACTTCCGTAAGCTTAAATTTAGGTATAAAGTCGATTTTGTTGTATGTACACATTTAGCAATCGATATCGAAATGCTTCAAATCATTAGTTTAACATATTTAAGTTAATTAACCTTCTTTAACGTATTGAAGTTGATATGAAGACATGGCGGCATAACGACAGTACATTTGGAAGAATTCCGTAATCTTATATTTAGGTATAAAGTCGATTTTGTTGTATGTACACATTTAGCAATCGATATCGAAATGATTCAAATCATTAGTTTAACATATTTAAGTTAATTAACCTTCTTTAACGTATTGAAGTTGATATGAAGACATGGCGGCATAACGACAGTACATTTGGAAGAATTCCGTAATCTTATATTTAGGTATAAAGTCTATTTTCTTGTATATATGCATTAAGCAATCGATTTCGAAATGCTTCAAATAACTGGTGTAACATATCTAAGTTAATAAACCTTTTTTAACGAACTGAAGTTAACATAAAGCCACAACGGCATAACGGCAGTGCATTTAGAATACTTCCGTAAGCTTAAATTTAGTTATAAAGTCGATTTTGTTGTGTGTACACATTTAGCAATCGATATCGAAATGCTTCAAATCATTAGTTTAACATATTTAAGTTAATTAACCTTCTTTAACGTATTGAAGTTGATATGAAGCCATGGCGGCATAACGACAGTACATTTGGAAGAATTTCGTAATCTTATATTTTGGTATAAAGTCGTTTTTTTTGTATATATGCACTTAGCAATCGATTTTGAAATGCTTCAAATCATTAGTTTAATAAATTTAAGTTAACAAACCTACTTTAAGTTGAAGTTAACTCATGACCATGGCGGCATAACGGCAGTACATGTAGAAGAATTCCGTTATCATATATTTAGGTATAAAGTCGATTTTCTTGTATATACACATTTAGCAATCGATATCGAAATGCCTCAAATCATTAGTTTAACATATTTAAGTTAATTAACCCTCTTTATCTTACTGAAGTCTACAAACGCCTTCACGTCATAACGGCAAAGCATTAGAAGAATTACGTAATCCTATATTTAGGTATAAAGTCGATTTTCTAGTATATACTCATTTAGCAATCGATATCGAAATGCTTCAAATCATTAGTTTAACATATTTAAGTTAATTAACCCTCTTTATCTTATTAAAGTCTACAAAAGCCTTAATGGCGTAACGGCAGTGCATTTGGAAGCATTCCGTAATCTTATATTTAGGTATAAACGCCTTAACGGCATAACGGCACTGCATGTAGAAGAACTCCGTTTTCAAATATTTAGGTATAAATTCGACTTTCTTGTATATACACATTTAGCAATCGATATCAAAATGCTTCAAATCATTAGTTTAACATATTTAAGTTAATTAACCCACTTTATCTTACTGAAGTCTACAAAAGCCTTAACGGCATAACGGCAAAGCATTTAGAAGAATTACATAATCTTATATTTAGAGTCAAAGTCGATTTTGTTGTATATACACATTTAGCAATCGATATCGAAATGCTTCAAATCATTAGTTTAACCTATTTAAGCTAATTAACCTTCTTTATCTTACTGAAGTCTACAAAAGCCTTAACGGCATAACGGCAGTGCATTCAGAAGAATTCTGTTATCATATAGTTAAATATAAAGTCGATTTTCTTGTATATACACATTTAGCAATCGATATCACAATGTCTCAAATCATTAGTTTAACGTATTTAAGTTAATTAACCCTCTTTATCTTTCTGAAGTCTACAAACATCTTAACGGCATATAGGCAAAGCATTTAGAAGAATTACGTAATCTTATATTTAGGTATAAAGTCGATTTTCTTGTATATACTCATTTAGCAATCGATATCAAAATGCTTCAAATCATTAGTTTAACATATTTAAGTTAATTAACCCTCTTTATCTTACTGAAGTCTACAAACGGCTTAACGGCATAACGGCAAAGCATTTAGAAGAATTACGTAATCTTATATTTAGGTATAAAGTCGATTTTGTTGTATATACACATTTAGAAATCGATATCGAAATGCTTCAAATCAATAGTTTAACATATTTAAGCTAATTAACCCTCTTTATCTTACTAAAGTCTACAAAAGCCTTAATGGCGTAACGGCAGTGCATCTGGAAGCATTCCGTAATCTTATATTTAGGTATAAAGTCGATTTTCTTGTATATACTCATTTAGCAATCGATATCGAAATGCTTCAAATCATTACTTTAACATATTTAAGTTAATAAACCTTCTTTAACGAACTGAAGTTAGCATAAAGCTATAACGGCATAACGGCAGTGCATTTAGAAGAATTTCGCAAGCTTTTATTTAGGTATAGAGTCGATTTTGTTGTATATACACATTTAGCAATCGATATCGAAAAGCCTCAAATCATTAGTTTAACATATTTAAGTTAATAAACCTTCTTTAACGAACTGAAGATAACATAAAGCCATAGCGGCATAACGACAGTACATTTGGAAGAATTCCGTAATCTTATATTTAGGTATAAAGTCGATTTTCTTGTATATATGCATTAAGCAATCGATTTCGAAAATCTTTAAATCATTAGTTAAACATTTTTAAGTTAATAAACCTACTTTAACGAACTGAAGTTAACATTAAGCCAAAACGGCATAACGGCAGTGCATTTAGAAGAATTCCGTAAGCTCATATATAGGTATAAAGTCGATTTTGTTGTTAATACGCATTTAGAAATCGATATCAAAATGCTTCAAATCATTAGTTTAACATATTTAAGTTAATTAAACTTCCTTACCGTATTGAAGGTGATATAAAGCCATAGCGGCATAACGACAGTACATTTGGAAGAATTCCGTAATCTTATATTTAGGTATAAAGTCGATTTTCTTGTATATATGCATTAAGCAATCGATTTCGAAAATCTTTAAATCATTAGTTAAACATTTTTAAGTTAATAAACCTACTTTAACGAACTGAGGTTAACATTAAGCCACAACGGCATAACGGCAGTGCATTTAGAAGAATTCCGTAAGCTCATATTTAGGTATAAAGTCGATTTTCTTGTATATACACATTTAGCAATCGATTTCGAAAATCTTTAAATCATTAGCTAAACATATTTAAGTTAATAAACCTTTCTTAACGAACAGAAGTTAACATAAAGCCATAACTGCATAACGGCAGTACATTAAGAAGAATTCCGTAATCTTATATTTAGGTATAAAGTCGATTTTCTTGTATATATGCATTTAGCAATCGATTTCGAAATGCCTCAAATCATTAGTTTAACATATTTAAGTTAATTAACCCTCTTTATCTTACTGAAGTCTACAAACGCTTTAACGGCGTAACGGCAGTGCATGTGGAAGAAATCCGTAATCTTATATTTAGGTATAAATTCGATTTTTTTGTATATACACATTTAGCAATCGATATCGAAATGCCTCAAATCATTAGTTTAACTTAGTTTAACATAATTAAGTTAATTAACCCTCTTTATCTTACTGAAGTCTACAAACGGCTTAACGGCGTAACGGCGTAACGGCGGTGCATTTGGAAGAAATCCGTAATCTTATATTTAGGTATAAGGTCGATTTTGTGGTATTCACACATTTAGCAATCGATATCAAAATGCTTCAACTCATTAGTTTAACATATTTAAGCCAAATAACCCTCTTTATCTTACTAAAGTCTACAAAAGCCTTAACGGCGTAACGGCAGTGCATTTGGAAGAATTCCGTAATCTTATATTTAGGTATAAAGTCGATTTTCTTGTACATACTCATTTAGCAATCGATATCGAAATGCTTCAAATCATTAGATTAACATATTTAAAATAATAAACCTCCTTTAGCGAACAGAAGTTAACAAAAAGCCATGGCGGCATAACGGCAGTGCATGTAGAAGAAATCCGCAATCTTATATTTAGGTTTAAATTCGATTTTTTTGTATATAGACATTTAGCAATCGATATCTAAATGTTTCAAATCATTAGTTTAACATATTTAAGTTAATTAACCTTTTTTAGCGTACAGAAATTGATATAAAGCCATGGTGTCATAAAGACAGTACATTTGGAAGAATTCCGAAATCCTATATTTAGGTATAAAGTCGATTTTCTTGTATATACACATTTAGCAATCGATATCGAAATGCCTCAAATCATTAGTTTAACATATTTAAGTTAATTAACCCTCTTTATCATACTGAAGTCTACAAACGCCCTAACGGCATAACGGTAAAGAATTAAGAAGAATTACGTAATCTTGTATTTAGGTATAAAGTCGATTTTCTTGTATATACTGATTTAGCAATCGATATCGAAATGCTTCAAATCATTAGTTTAACATATTTAAGTTAATAAATCTTCTTTAACGAACTGAAGTTGGCATAAATCCATGGCGGCACAACGGCAGTGCATTTAGAATAATTCCGTAATCTTATATTTAGGTATAAAGTCGATTTTCTTGTATATATGCATTAAGCAAACGATATCGAAATGCTTCAAATAACTGGTTTAACATATTTAAGTTAATAAAGCTTCTTTAACGCACTGAAGTTAACATAACGCGATGGCGGGAAAACGGCAGTGCATGTAGAAGAATTCCGTTATCATATATTTAGGTATAAAGTCGATTTTCTTGTATATACACATTTAGCAATCGATATCGAAATGCCTCAAATCATTAGTTTAACATGTTTAAGAAATTAACCCCCTTTATCTTTCTGAAGTCTACAAACGCCTTAACGGCATAACGGCAGTGCATGTAGAAGAATTCCGTTTTCATATATTTAGGTATAAAGTCGATTTTCTTTTATATACACATTTAGCAATCGATATCGAAATGCCTCAAATCATTAGTTTAATGTATTTAAGTTAATTAACCCTCTTTATCTTACTGAAGTCTACAAACATCTTAACGGCATATAGGCAAAGCATTTAGAAGAATTACGTAATCTTATATTTAGGTATAAGGTCGATTTTGTTCTATATATACATTTAGCAATCGACATCGAAATGCTTCAAATCATTAGTTTAACATATTTAAGCTAATTAACCCTCTTTATCTTACTAAAGTCTACAAAAGCCTTAACGGCGTAACGGCAGTGCATTTGGAAGAATTCCGTAATCTTATATTTAGGTATAAAGTCGATTTTCTTGTATATACTCATTTAGCAATCGATATCGAAATGCTTCAAATCATTAGTTTAACATATTTAAGCTAATAAACCTTCTTTAGCGCACTGAAGTTAACACAAAGCCATGGCGGCATAACGGCAGTGCATTTAGAATAATTCCGTAATCTTATATTTAGGTATAAAGTCGATTTTCTTGTATATACGCATTTAGCAATCGATATCGAAATGCTTCAAATCATTAGTTTAACATATTTAAGCTAATTAACCCTCTTTATCTTACTAAAGTCTACAAAACCCTTAACGGCATAACGGCAGTGCATTTGGAAAAATTCCGTAATCTTATATTTAGGTATAAAGTCGATTTTCTTGTATATACTCATTTAGCAATCGATATCGAAATGCTTCAAATCATTAGTTTAACATATTTAAGTTAATAAACCTTCTTTAACGAACTGAAGTTGGCATAAATCCATGGCGGCATAACGGCAGTGCATTCAGAATAATTCCGTTATCTTATGTTTAGGTATAAAGTCGATTTTCTTGTATATATGCATTTAGCAATCGATTTCGCAAATCTTCAAATCATTAGTTTAACATATTTTATTTAATAAACCTTCTTTAGCGAACAGAAGTTAACATAAAGCCATAACTGCATAACGGCAGTGCATTTAGAAGAATTCCGTAATCTTATATTTGGGAATAAAGTCGATTTTGTTCTATTTACACATTTAGCAATCGATATCGAAATGCTTCAAATCATTAGTTTAACATATTTAAGCTAATTAACCCTCTTTATCTTACTAAAGTCTACAAAAGCCTTAACGGCGTAACGGCAGTGCATGTAGAAGAAATCCGTAATCTTATATTTAGGTATAAATTCGATTTTTTTATATATACACATTTAGCAATCGATATATAAATGCTTCAAATCATTAGTTTAACATGTTTAAGTTAATTAACCTTTTTTAGCGTATTGAAGTTGATATAAAGCCATGGTGGCATAAAGACAGTACATTTGGAAGAATTCCGAAATCTTATATTTAGGTATAAAGTCGATTTTTTTATATATACACATTTAGCAATCGATATATAAATGCTTCAAATCATTAGTTTAACATGTTTAAGTTAATTAACCTTTTTTAGCGTATTGAAGTTGATATAAAGCCATGGTGGCATAACGGCAGTGCATTTAGAAGAATTTCGCAAGCTTATATTTAGGTATAGAGTCGATTTTGTTGTATATACACATTTAGCAATCGATATCGAAAAGCCTCAAATCATTAGTTTAACATATTTAAGTTAATAAACCTTCTTTAACGAACTGAAGTTAACATAAAGCCATAGCGGCATAACGACAGTACATTTGGAAGAATTCCGTAATCTTATATTTAGGTATAAAGTCGATTTTCTTGTATATATGCATTAAGCAATCGATTTCGAAAATCTTTAAATCATTAGTTAAACATTTTTAAGTTAATTAACCTGTTTTAGCGTACAGAAGTTGATATAAAGCCATGGTGGCATAAAGACAGTACATTTGGAAGAATTCCGTAAGCTCATATATAGGTATAAAGTCGATTTTGTTGTATATACGCATTTAGCAATCGATATCGAAATGCTTCAAATCATTAGTTTAACATATTTAAGTTAATTAAACTTCCTTACCGTATTGAAGGTGATATAAAGCCATAGCGGAATAACGACAGTACATTTGGAAGAATTCCGTAATCTTATATTTAGGTATAAAGAAGATTTTCTTGTATATATGCATTTAGCAATCGATTTCGAAAATCTTTAAATCATTAGTTAAACATTTTTAAGTTAATAAACCTACTTACTAAATACTTCAAATCATTAGTTTAACATATTTAAGCTAATTAACCCTCTTTATCTTACTAAAGTCTACAAAAGCCTTAACGGCGTAACGGCAGTGCATGTAGAAGAACTACGTAATCTTATATTTAGGTATAAAGTCGATTTTTTTGTATATAGACATTTAGCAATCGATATCTAAATGTTTCAAATCATTAGTTTAACATATTTAAGTTAATTAACCTTTTTTAGCGTACAGAAGTTGATATAAAGCCATGGTGGCATAAAGACAGTACATTTGGAAGAATTCCGAAATCTTATATTTAGGTATAAAGTCGATTTTCTTGTATATACACATTTAGCAATCGATATCGAAATGCCTCAAATCATTAGTCTAACATATTTAAGTTAATTAACCCTCTTTATCTTACTGAAGTCTACAAACGCCCTAACGGCATAACGGTAAAGAATTAAGAAGAATTACGTAATCTTGTATTTAGGTATAAAGTCGATTTTCTTGTATATACTCATTTAGCAATCGATATCGAAATGCTTCAAATCATTAGTTTAACATATTTAAGTTAATAAACCTTCTTTACCGAACTGAAGTTGGCATAAATCCATGGCGGCACAACGGCAGTGCATTTAGAAGAATTCCGTAATCTTATATTTAGGTATAAAGAAGATTTTCTTGTATATATGCATTTAGCAATCGATTTCGAAAATCT
Source organism: Bactrocera correcta (assembly GCA_027475135.1). Lineage (NCBI taxonomy): Eukaryota > Metazoa > Arthropoda > Insecta > Diptera > Tephritidae > Bactrocera > Bactrocera correcta. The sequence goes on from JAPZAG010000202.1 coordinate 8,824, forward strand.
TTAAATCATTAGTCTAACATATTTAAGTTATTAAACCTTCTTTAACGAACAGAAGTTAACACAAAGCCATGGCGGCATAACGGCAGTGCATGTAGAAGAAATCCGTAATCTTATATTTAGGTATAAATTCGATTTTTTTGTATATACACATTTAGCAATCGATATCTAAATGTTTCAAATCATTAGTTTAACATATTTAAGTCAATTATCCTTTTTTAACGTATTGAAGTTGATATAAAGCCATGGTGGCATAACGACAGTACATTTGGAAGAATTCGGTAATCTTATATTTAGGTATAAAGTCGATTTTCTTGTATATATGCATTAAGCAAACGATATCGAAATGCTTCAAATAGCTGGTTTAACATATTTAAGTTAATAAAGCTTCTTTAACGCACTGAAGTTAACATAAAGCCATGGCGGCATAACGGCAGTGCATGTAGAAGAATTCCGTTATCACATATTTAGGTATAAAGTCGATTTTCTTGTATATACACATTTAGCAATCGATATCGAAATGCCTCAAATCATTAGTTTAACATGTTTAAGTTAATAAACCTTCTTTAGCGCACTGAAGTTAACACAAAGCCATGGCGGCATAACGGCAGTGCATTTAGAATAATTCCGTAATCTTATATTTAGGTATTAAGTCGATTTTCTTGTATATACTCATTTAGCAATCGATATCGAAATGCTTCAAATCATTAGTTTAACATATTTAAGTTAATTAACCTTCTTTAACGCACTGAAGTTAACACAAAGCCATGGCGGCATAACGGCAGTGCATTTAGAATAATTCCGTAATCTTATATTTAGGTATAAAGTCGATTTTCTTGTATATACGCATTTAGCAATCGATATCGAAATGCTTCAAATCATTAGTTTAACATATTTAAGCTAATAAACCCTCTTTATCTTACTAAAGTCTACAAAACCCTTAACGGCATAACGGCAGTGCATTTGGAAAAATTCCGTAATCTTATATTTAGGTATAAAGTCGATTTTCTTGTATACACTCATTTAGCAATCGATATCGAAATGCTTCAAATCATTAGTTTAACATATTTAAGTTAATTAAACTTCCTTACCGTATTGAAGGTGATAGAAAGCCATAGCGGCATAACGACAGTACATTTGGAAGAATTCCGTAATCTTATATTTAGGTATAAAGTCGATTTTCTTGTATATATGCTTTTAGCATTCGATTTCGAAATGCCTCAAATCATTAGTTTAACATATTTAAGTTAATTAACCCTCTTTATCTTACTGAAGTCTACAAACGCTTTAACGGCGTTACGGCAGTGCATATAGAAGAAATCCGTAATCTTATATTTAGGTATAAATTCGATTTTTTTGTATATACACATTTAGCAATCGATATCGAAATGCCTCAAATCATTAGTTTAACTTAGTTAAACATAATTAAGTTAATTAACCCTCTTTATCTTACTGAAGTCTACAAACGGCGTAACGGCGTAACGGCGGTGCATTTGGAAGAAATCCGTAATCTTATATCTAGGTATAAATTCGATTTTTTTGTATATACATATTTAGCAATCGATATCGAAATGCCTCAAATCATTAGTTTAACATAATTAAGTTAATTAACCCTCTTTATCTTACTGAAGTCTACAAACGGCTTAACGGCGTAACGGCAGTGCATTTGGAAGAATTCCGTAATCTTATATTTAGGTATAAAGTCGATTTTCTTGTATATACTCATTTAGCAATCGATATCGAAATGTATCAAATCATTATTTTAACAATATTAAGTTAATTAACCTTCTTTAACGTATTGATGGTGATATAAATCCATGGCGACATAACGACAGTACATTTAGAAGAATTACGTAATCTTATATTTAGGTATAAAGTCGATTTTGTGGTATATACACATTTAGCAATCGATATCGAAATGCTTCAACTCATTAGTTTAACATATTTAAGCTAAATAACCCTCTTTATCTTACTAAAGTCTACAAAAGCCTTAACGGCGTAACGGCAGTGCATTTGGAAGAATTCCGTAATCTTATATTTAGGTATAAAGTCGATTTTCTTGTATATACTCATTTAGCAATCGATATCGAAATGCTTCAAATCATTAGATTAACATATTTAAAATAATAAACCTCCTTTAGCGAACAGAAGTTAACACAAAGCCATGGCGGCATAACGGCAGTGCATGTAGAAGAAATCCGTAATCTTATATTTAGGTTTAAATTCGATTTTTTTGTATATAGACATTTAGCAATCGATATCTAAATGTTTCAAATCATTAGTTTAACATATTTAAGTTAATTAACCTTTTTTAGCGTACAGAAGTTGATATAAAGCCATGGTGGCATAAAGACAGTACATTTGGAAGAATTGCGAAATCTTATATTTAGGTATAAAGTCGATTTTCTTGTATATACACATTTAGCAATCGATATCGAAATGCCTCAAATCATTAGTTTAACATATTTAAGTTAATTAACCCTCTTTATCTTACTGAAGTCTACAAACGCCCTAACGGCATAACGGTAAAGAATTAAGAAGAATTACGTAATCTTGTATTTAGGTATAAAGTCGATTTTCTTGTATATACTGATTTAGCAATCGATATCGAAATGCTTCAAATCATTAGTTTAACATATTTAAGTTAATAAACCTTCTTTAACGAACTGAAGTTGGCATAAATCCATGGCGGCACAACGGCAGTGCATTTAGAATAATTCCGTAATCTTATATTTAGGTATAAAGAAGATTTTCTTGTATATATGCATTTAGCAATCGATTTCGAAAATCTTTAAATCATTAGTTTAACATATTTAAGTTATTAAACCTTCTTTAACGAACAGAAGTTAACACAAAGCCATGGCGGCATAACGGCAGTGCATTTAGAAGAAATCCGTAATCTTATATTTAGGTATAAATTCGATTTTTTTGTATATACACATTTAGCAATCGATATCTAAATGTTTCAAATCATTAGTTTAACATATTTAAGTTAATTAACCTTTTTTAACGTATTGAAGTTGATATAAAGTCATGGTGGCATAACGACAGTACATTTGGAAGAATTCGGTAATCTTATATTTAGGTATAAAGTCGATTTTCTTGTATATATGTAGGTTTATATTTAAAGTTTCAAAATGTTTATTTTAGATATAATTGAATTTATTTGAAATCACTAGAATATCTTGAGTCACATTGAAGTATGTATGTCTTACTGGTTTGATGACCATTAACAGACTGTCGTTCTCGTCCAGTTACGCGATAGCGTCCCTTCGTTGTTCTTGTCTTTCTCTTTTTTGTTTTTACGTTCGTCAGGTTTGAAGTGTTGCATTTGTTGGTAATACGAGTTTAAAAGTTGTGTCCACTTCTAGTTTTCTTGCGTCCGTCTGTCAGTCCCACATTCGGCCCTCCTGACTCAGGATTCGACCCGAATTCTGAACTCCATGGTTTGATGTACTCGGACACGGTCGAGGTCAAATTAGGTCCTTCAACTTCATCAAGCTTTTGTACTTTATAACGTCCATGTGATAACTTTTCGATGATTTTGTACGGTCCAAAGTATTTTCTTTTCAATTTTAGATTTGGTCCAAATTGAGTACGTTTTATAGCTACTAGATCATTTACTTTATAATTTCGATTTTCTTTGCGTTTTCGGTTATAATTTCTACGATTTTCTTCTTGAATTGCCGAAATGTTTTGTTTGGCTATTTGTCGTGCTTCGTTTCGATCTATCTCGAACGATTCAATAGCTTCCGTTTCCATAATTTCGTCTAATCGTGGTAAGTCCGAAAGTCTCATGTCACATCCGGTTAACAATTTGAATGGTGCTATCTTTGTGCTTCTCGGAGGAGAGTTATTTATGTATTGTTGGACTTTGCCAATAAATTTATACCATTGATCTGGATTATCTTTCGAAAGCTTTGATAGCATGGGAATTACTATCTTATGTATGCGCTCTACTTGGCCATTTCCCCTTGGTACTCCAGTAGTAATAAGTAAATGCTGAATATGATTATTTGTGCAATAATCCTCAAAGGCGTGCGATGTAAATGCTGAACCTCTGTCTGTAATGATTCTTCTTGGATTGCCAAACGTGGTTTCTTGCTTCGTCAATCGATCGATCACTGCTTCAGTGCCCGTATCTTTTGTGAGATAAAGCCATACAAATTTCGAAAATGCATCCACAACTACAAGTATATAATTATACTGCTTTCGTGTCGCCGTGAGAGGACCAACGTGATCTATATGGAACGTCAACAAAGGCTTATCCTCTTTATCAATGGGTGCTAAAAAGCCATCTTTTTTACCACATTTCGAATTTACGACAATGCAGGCAATGCAACTATTCACAATTTCCGTAACTTTCTTTTCTAGTTGAGGAATGTAAAAACCCTTCTCTAAGCAGTCCTTTGTTTTCTTCACTGAAAAATGTCCTTGACGATGTGCAATCTCAATTATCTCTTTCTCCATCTGTGATGGCACCACAATCAGTTGTAAATCTGGGTCTTTATACAGTATATCATTATGGATGTAAAAATCTTCGTAGCTCTTTTCTTCCAAAATCTTTCGAACCGCTTTTGTCCACATATCTCTCATTTGTGCCTCTTTAAGTCGATGCCTTAATGAATCCTCGATCATTAAACAAGAAATTCTGCTAAGAGCGTCTACATGCCTCATCTGTGTCTCTCGTCTGTGTTCAATCAGGTAATCATATTCCTGAAGATACATAGCCCATCGGGCTACACGTAAAGGTACGTCTCTTTTTTGTAAAGTCATGGTAAAAGCGTTACAGTCAGTAATAATTTTGAACTTTGACCCCAACACATACACGCGCCACTTCTTAAGTGCTTCGACTATAGCTAGTACTTCCAGCTCATACGAATGATATTTCTGTTCTGCAGGTGTTGTTTTGCGGCTCATGAATTGAACTGGGTGAAACTGTTGATCTTCGGAGTTCTTTTGGAGAAGAATTGCTCCGTAACCGTACATTGATGCGTCTGTATGAATCTCTGTCGTTGCTTTAGGATTGAATAGTCCAAGAACTGGTGCCTGAATAAGAGCTGTCTTCAGTTGTTTGAACGAAATTAAGTGTTCGTCACCCATTTTAAACTCTGCGTCTTTCTTCATTAAGTCTGATAAAGGTTTTGTGATTAATGCGAAATTTTTAATAAAACGACGAAAATAAGACATTAAGCCCAAGAATCTCTGTAGCGCCTTTTTGGTCTGTGGTAACGGAAACTTTTCAACGGCTTTTGTTTTAACTTCACTCGGTCTAATGGTGCCATTTTCAATAGTATAGCCTAAAAATTCTATCTTCTTCTTAAGGAATTGACATTTTTCCCATTTTATCCTCAGTCCCTTATCAGAAGCTAACTTCAATACTTTTCCTAACTTCTCTAGAGCTTCTTCTTCAGATTTCGCTGGGATTACTAAATCATCCATATATGTAACAACTGTTCCATCTCGAATATAACCTTTTAATATGGCATGAATGTAGCGACAGAAAACAGCGGGTGAATTACATATACCAAAGGGTACATACTGAAATTCATATTGGCCACTATGAGTTACGAATGATGTGTATTTGCGAGAACTCTCATCTACCGGTACATGTAGGAAACCATTTGCTAAATCTAACGTCGTGAATATGTTTGCTTCTCTAAGTCTTTCTAGGGCGTCGTCAATTAAGGTCGTCGGGAAATTATCCCGTACGATTTTCAAATTTAGTTTACGATAATCACAACAAAGTCGTTTTGTGCCATTTTTCTTTGATACTAGTACAACAGGCGAAGCGTAGTTTGAGCAACTAGGACGTATTATACCTTCATCTAACCACTGTGCGACTTGCTTATCTATGATTTGTTGCTCCTCATAACATACCCTTCGTGGTGGTTGGTAAACTGGAACCTCGTCGGTAAGAATAATTTTCATATTCACTGGAGAACTATCGTCTTTCTTTGGTATATACTGTTTTATCATTTGCTTCACTGCCTCTGCTGATTTTTTATTTAAATGAGTTAAATCGTAGTCTTGTTCATTCATATCAACGTTAGAACATAAATTTTAAAAAATATTAGTCATCAAATCATCATTGTTTGTTAAATTATCTTTGACTCTCATTGTATTATTAATCGGCACGGACAACTTTTCTTTAAATTCAACCCCATTTTCACGAACCAACATATCGAAATGTTTCAATATTAAATTACCCAAAATCACTTCGTAACTAATGTCGGTTGTTGCTACTACATGAAACGTCAGGTCAACGATACTCTTATCAATTTCTACTTGCTCACTTTTACATTACAAATCCGTATATTTTTAAATTTTAAATTAAATTTTGCAAGTTCGTCAATCGAATTTACACGACTGTGTTCCCGCTCAGTGTTCCCACCTTTTATTACTTTACACTCAAAAGATCTGTGTCCCATCTTCTGGCACTTAAAGCATTTGAATTGCTTCGACGGACAATCTCTAGCTATGTGCGAAGGTTCACCACATTTATAACATCTCTTATCGATTCTTAATGGTAACGAATTCTCCTGTTTTATTTTATCATTTATATCCGCTTTCTTCAGATTTTCAACTTTTGGTTCCTGCTTGATTTTTTCGTAAACTACTAACTGTTCTTTTAGTTCTGTCACAGTTTTGGCTTGGTAGAGAATAGCTTTACTATACTTAGATCCCGGAATGCCATCAATAAAATACTCTAACAAACTTTCTTCATCCAAGTGGATTGATTTGCCTATCTCCATCAAAGCATATAGGTATTCACGATACGATTCACACGGCTTCTTCTGTCTTTTCCCTAACATCTTATGCACATCGGCTGCTGATAACTTATTTCCGAATTCATTAGTTAGTGCTAATTTTAAAGAAATTCCAGCACCCCTCAATAACTGTTTCGTATAAACGAATTTTTGTACATCATTCCAATTTACTATTTCTGCATTTTCTTCTATTTGTTCGATCCATTTCTGTATATCAGACGTATCCGTTCCATCAAAAGTAGAAAGGCTTTCTTCAATATCTTTAAGCGTGAAATGTGCACAACCTTTAGGTGCAGATGGTTCAGTTCGTTTTTGTATAAAATCACATTCAGACTGATTGGACTGAAAATCACTCTCTTCATTTTCGTCATCGTCACCGTCGTCAATAAGGCCTAAATGTTGGAGAAGTCTTTCCCTCAGTTCATGTTTCCGTCCACTTACTCCTAGTCCCAATTCCCTTAGTTTGTGTTTTAAAGTCGTCACTGTCATTTTTAAAATAGCGTCTGCATCCATGTTTACAATATTAGAATATATGTTAATCAACTATATAAAATACGTATAAAGTAATTTTAAAAATATATCTTAGTTTAAGACAGCGTAAGTATTTTCTCTAGAATTACATCAAAATTATTTAGTAGGTCAACTGACAATTCGAACAGAATGTACTCGTATGAATACAGTGAAGTTTAGTTTTCGTAAATTACACACAAATTCAAATATTATTAATGAGAATGAATTAATTCACAAGTTTTCAATTTTCAATTTAAAATACAAATATTTTGGAAATTTACATCAATCGGATATTACAAATGTATATTACATTTTACAAAATTTCATTTCGTTTCATTCAGTTATGTACATGAATTAATTATACAAAAGATTTTCCAATTAGATTTTGATATTCTTTAACATTCACTTTGTCTAGCTTAATTTCTACAATGAAATTTTTTACATTAACGTGTTACACTCTTTGCTTATATCGTATTTCGGGTTCTTACAAATTTACGTTTACCATTGTCCAATTACTTTACCTTAACTTTCTCTTATTAGATTTTCCACCTCTTTCGTCTTTAACTTATCTTCTTCTTCTTCGTTTGCGTTGTGTTACTTTACCTCAACTGCTTCTTATTAGATTTTCCGTCTTCTTCGTCTTTAACTTATTTTCTTCTTCTTTGTTTGGGTTGTGTTACTTTACCTCAACTGCTTCTTATCGTCTTCGAATAGTTTCCCTTCTTCAGCTTCTTTTCGTCTTCGGATAGTTTTCCTTCTTCAGCTTCTTTTCGTCTTCGGATAGTTTTCCTTCTTCAGCTTCTTTTCGTCTTCGGATTTTTTTTTTTTTATACTAAGTCTCCTTCTTCAGCGTCTATTCCTCTTCTTTCAGCAAAATTTCAAAATATTGTACAACGGCTATGCTGTTGCTGCTGTTGCGGCTGACGTAAACTGCTCTGCTGGTGGTTTGGCTAACAATCGCTGCGGCACTCTGCTACAACTGCTGCATTCACATTCGCACTTATAATGCTTGATGCTGCTGCTCATAGAAGATTCGCGAAGGCAAAAAATTGTTCTTGTACAGTTGCGCCACTAAACACTTTCTTGTACTATGATCTGTCGGTTGATGCCACTGGATCACTTTCATAGAAGGTTCGCGAAAAAGACAATTTTCTTGCACATTTGCGATACGTAGATTGACGCCACCAAACACTATTGTTTTTTGTACTGTGATCTGTCGGTTGATGCCACTGGATCACTTTTTATGTAAGAAAACGCGTTGTTGGTGCAACACAAATGTTTTCCGGATGGCTTAAATTCAATTCCGGGCGAGCCCCCAATTGTAGGTTTATATTTAAAGTTTCAAAATGTTTATTTTAGATATAATTGAATTTATTTGAAATCACTAGAATATCTTGAGTCACATTGAAGTATGTATGTCTTACTGGTTTGATGACCATTAACAGACTGTCGTTCTCGTCCAGTTACGCGATAGCGTCCCTTCGTTGTTATTGTCTTTCTCTTTTTTGTTTTTACGTTCGTCAGGTTTGAAGTGTTGCATTTGTTGGTAATACGAGTTTAAAAGTTGTGTCCACTTCTAGTTTTCTTGCGTCCGTCTGTCAGTCCCACATATATGCATTAAGCAAACGATATCGAAATGCTTCAAATAACTGGTTTAACATATTTAAGTTAATAAAGCTTCTTTAACGCACTGAAGTTAACATAAAGCCATGGCGGCATAACGGCAGTGCATGTAGAAGAATTCCGTTATCATATATTTAGGTATAAAGTCGATTTTCCTTTTATATACACATTTAGCAATCGATATCGAAATGCCTCAAATCAATTTGTTTAACATGTTTAAGATAATTAACCCCCTTTATCTTTCTGAAGTCTACAAACGCCTTAACGGCATAACGGCAGTGCATGTAGAAGAATTCCGTTTTCATATATTTAGGTATAAAGTCGATTTTCTTGTATATACACATTTAGCAATCGATATCGAAATGCCTCAAATCATTAGTTTAATGTATTTAAGTTAATTAACCCTCTTTATCTTACTGAAGTCTACAAACATCTTAACGGCATATAGGCAAAGCATTTAGAAGAATTACGTAATCTTATATTTAGGTATAAGGTCGACTTTGTTCTATATACACATTTAGCAATCTATATCGAAATGCTTCAAATCATTAGTTTAACATATTTAAGCTAATTAACCCTCTTTATCTTACTAAAGTCTACAAAAGCCTTAACGGCGTAACGGCAGTGCATTTGGAAGAATTCCGTAATCTTATATTTAGGTATAAAGTCGATTTTCTTGTATATACTCATTTAGCAATCGATATCGAAATGCTTCAAACCATAAGTTTAACATATTTAAGTTAATAAACCTTCTTTAACGCACTGAAGTTAACACAAAGCCATGGCGGCATAACGGCAGTGCATTTAGAATAATTCCGTAATCTTATATTTAGGTATAAAGTCGATTTTCTTGTATATACGCATTTAGCAATCGATATCGAAATGCTTCAAATCATTAGTTTAACATATTTAAGCTAATAAACCCTCTTTATCTTACTAAAGTCTACAAAACCCTTAACGGCATAACGGCAGTGCATTTGGAAAAATTCCGTAATCTTATATTTAGGTATAAAGTCGATTTTCTTGTATATACTCATTTAGCAATCGATATCGAAATGCTTCAAATCATTAGTTTAACATATTTAAGTTAATAAACCTTCTTTAACGAACTGAAGTTGGCATAAATCCATGGCGGCATAACGGCAGTGCATTCAGAATAATTCCGTAATCTTATGTTTAGGTATAAAGTCGATTTTCTTGTATATATGCATTTAGCAATCGATATCGAAATGCTTCAAATCATTAGTTTAACATATTAAAGTTAATAAACCTTCTTTAACGAACTGAAGTTGGCATAAATCCATGGCGGCACAACGGCAGTGCATTTAGAATAATTCCGTAATTTTATATTTAGGTATAAAGAAGATTTTCTTGTATATATGCATTTAGCAATAGATTTCGAAAATCTTTAAATCATTAGTTTAACATATTTAAGTTAATAAACCTTCTTTAACGAACAGAAGTTAACACAAAGCCATGGCGGCATAACGGCAGTGCATGTAGAAGAAATCCGTAAGATTCGATTTTTTTGTATATACACATTTAGCAATCGATATCTAAATGTTTCAAATCATTAGTTTAACATATTTAAGTTAATTAACCTTTTTTAACGTACTGAAGTTGATATAAAGCCATGGTGGCATAAAGACAGTACATTTGGAAGAATTACGTAATCTTATATTTAGGTATAAAGTCGGTTTTCTTGTATATACACATTTAGCAATCGATATCGAAAGGCCTCAAATCATTAGTTTAACATATATAAGTTAATTAACCCTCTTTATCTTACTGAGGTCTACAAACGCCTTAACGGCATAACGGCAGTGCATTCAGAAGAATTCCGTTATCATATATTTAATTATAAAGTCGATTTTCTTGTATATACACATTTAGCAATCGATATCGAAATGCCCCAAATCATTAGTTTAACGTATTTAAGTTAATTAACCCTATTTATCTTACTGAAGTCTACAAACATCTTAACGGCATATAGGCAAAGCATTTAGAAGAATTACGTAATCTTTTATTTAGTTTTAAATTCGATTTTCTTGTATATACTCATTTAGGAATCGATATCGAAATGCTTCAAATCATTAGTTTAACATATTTAAGTTAATAAACCTTCTTTAACGAACTGAAGTTGGCATAAATCCATGGCGGCATAACGGCAGTGCATTCAGAATAATTCCGTAATCTTATGTTTAGGTATAAAGTCGATTTTCTTGTATATATGCATTTAGCAATAGATTTCGAAAATCTTTAAATCATTAGTTTAACATATTTAAGTTAATAAACCTTCTTTAACGAACAGAAGTTAACACAAAGCCATGGCGGCATAACGGCAGTGCATGTAGAAGAAATCCGTAAATTCGATTTTTTTGTATATACTCATTTAGCAATCGATATCGAAATGCTTCAAATCATTATTTTAACATATCTAAGTTAATAAACCTACTTTAACGAACTGAAGTTAACAATAAGCCACAACGGCATAACGGCAGTGCATTTAGAAGAATTCCGTCAGCTCATATTTAGGTATAAAGTCGATTTTCTTGTATATACTCATTTAGCAATCGATATCGAAATGCTTCAAATCATTATTTTAACATATCTAAGTTAATAAACCTACTTTAACGCACTGAAGTTAACACAAAGCCATGGCGGCATAACGGCAGTGCATGTAGAAGAAATCCGTAATCTTATATTAAGGTATAAATTCGATTTTCTTGTATATACCCATTTAGCAATCGATATCAAAATGCTTCAAATCATTAGTTTAACATATTTAAGTTAATTAACCTTCCTTAACGTATTGAAGATGATAAAAAACCATAGCGGCATAACGACAGTACATTTGGAAGAATTCCGTAATCTTATATTTAGGTATAAAGAAGATTTTCTTGTATATATGCATTTAGCAATCGATTTCGAAATCTTTAAATCATTAGTTAAACATATTTAGTTAATAAACCTTCTTTAACAACTGAAGTTGATAAAGCCATGGCGGCATAACGGCAGTGCATTTAGAAGAATTCCGTAATCTTATATTTAGGTATAAAGTCGATTTTCTTGTTATATGATTTAGCAATCGATTCGAAATGCTTCAAATCATTAGTTTAACATATTTAAGTTAATAAACCTTCTTTAACGAACTGAAGTTGACATAAATCCATGGCGGCATAACGGCAGTGCATTTAGAAGAATTCCGTAATATATTTAGGTATAAAGAAGATTTTCTTGTATATACGCATTTAGCAATCGATATCGAAATGCCTTTAAATCATTAGTTTAACGTATTTAAGTTAATTAACCCTTTCCCTTTTCTTACTGAAGTCTACAAAATCCCTTTAAAGGCATAAGGCAAAGCATTTAAAAGAATTCCGTAATCTTATATTTAGGTATAAAGTCGATTTTCTTTTATACACACATTTAGCAATCGATATCGAAATGCTTCAAATCATTAGTTTAACATATTTAAGTAAATAAACCTTCTTTAACGAACTGAAGCTGGCATAAATCCAAAGGCGGCATAACGGCAGTGCATTTAGAATAATTCCGTAATCTTATATTTAGGTATAAAGTCGATTTTCTTGTATATACACATTTAGCAATCGATATCGAAATGCCTTTAAATCATTAGTTTAACATATTTAAGTTAATTAACCCTTTTTTATCTTACTTAAGTTACAAATAGTTCCCTTAACGGCATATAGGCAAAGCATTTAGAAGAATTACGTAATCTTATATTTAGGTATAAAGTCGATTTTCTTGTATATACTCATTTGCAATCGATATCGAAATGCTTCAAATCATTAGTTTAACATATTTAAGTTAATTAACCCTCTTTATCTTACTGAAGTCTACAACGGCTTAACGCATAACGGCAAAGCATTTAGAAGTATACGTAATTTATATTTAGTATAAAGTCGATTTTGCTTGTATATACACATTTAGCAATCGATATCGAAATGCTTCAAATCATTAGTTTAACATATTTAAGCTAATTAACCCTCTTTATCTTACTGAAGTCTACAAACGCCTTAACGGCATAACGGCAGTGCATTTAGAAGAATTCCGTAATCTTATATTTAGGTATAAAGTCGATTTTCTTGTATATACACATTTAGCAATCGATATCGAAATGCTTCAAATCATTAGTTTAACATATTTAAGCTAATTAACCTCCTTTATCTTACTGAAGTCTACAAAAGCCTTAACGGCATAACGGCAGTGCATTTAGAAGAATTCCGTTAATCTTATATTTAGGTATAAAGTCGATTTTCTTGTATATATACATTTAGCAATCGATATCGAAATGCCTCAAATCATTAGTTTAACATATTTAAGTTAATTAACCTTCTTTAACATACTGAAGTTACATAAAGCATAAGCGGCATAACGGCAGTGCATTTAGGAAGAATTCCGTAATCTTATATTTAGGTATAAGTCGATTTTCTTGTATATACATTAAGCAATCGATTTCGAAATGCCTCAAATATTAGGTTAACATATTTAAGTTCATAAACCTTCTTTAACGAACTGAAGTTAACATAAAGCCATAACGGCATAACGGCAGTGCATTAGAAGAATTCCGTAACTTATATTTAGGTATAAAGTCGATTTTCTTGTATATACACATTTAGCAATCGATATCGAAATGCCTCAAATCATTAGTTTAACATATTTTAGTTAATTAACCTCTTTATCTGAACTGAAGTTACATAAAGCCATAACGGCATAACGGCAGTGCAGATTTTATTGTATATACATTAGCAATCGATTCGAAATGCTCAAATATAGTTTAACATATTTAAGTAATTAACCTTCTTTATACATATTGAAGTCGATATAAAGACATGCGGCATAACGACAGTCATTGAAGAATTCCGTAACATATATTTAGGTATAAAGTCGATTTTCTTGTATATACATTTAGCAATCGATTTCGAAATGCCTCAAATAACGGTGTAACATATTTAAGTTAATTAACCTTTTACAATGAAGTTATCAAAGCCTAACGGCATAAGTTTAACATATTTAGAATTAACTTCGTAACTTATATTGAGGTATAAAGTCGATTTTGTTGTATATACGACATTAGCAATCGATATCGAAAAGCCTCAAATCAGTTTAACATATTTAAGTTAATAAACCTCATTTATCTTGTATAAACCTACGGCATAACGGCAATGCATTTCGAAAATTCCGTAACTTATATTTAGGTATAAATCGATTTTCTTGTATATACGCATTTAGCAATCGATATCGAAATGCTTCAAATCTAGTTAACATATTTAAGTTAATTAACCTCTTTAACATATGAAGTCATAAAACGCATAACGGCATAACGACAGTGCATTTAGAAGAATTCCGTAATCTTATATTTAGGTATAAAGTCGATTTTGTTGTATATACACATTTAGCAATCGATATCGAAATGCCTCAAATCATTAGTTTAACATATTTAAGTTAATAAACCTCCTTTAACGAACTGAAGTTGGCATAAATCCATGGCGGCATAACGGCAGTGCAGTTAGAATAATTCCGTAATCTTATATTTAGGTATAAAGTCGATTTTCTTGTATATACGCATTTAGCAATCGATATCGAAATGCTTCAAATCATTAGTTTAACATATTTAAGTTAATTAACCTCCTTTAACATATTGAAGTTGATATAAAGCCATGGCGGCATAACGACAGTACATTTGGAAGAATTCCGTAATCTTATATTTAGGTATAAAGTCGATTTTCTTGTATATATGCATTAAGCAATCGATTTCGAAATGCTTCAAATAACTAGTGTAACATATCTAAGTTAATAAACCTTCTTAAACGAACTAAAGTTAACACAAAGCCATGGCGGCATAACGGCAGTTCATGTAGAAGAATTCCGTAATCTTATATTTAGGTATAAAGTCGATTTTCTTGTATATACTCATTTAGCAATCGATATCGAAATGCTTCAAATCATTAGTTTAACATATTTAAGTTAATTAACCTTCTTTATCTCACTAAGTCTACAAAAGCCTTAACGGCTAACGGCAGTGCATTTGGAAGAATTCCGTAATCTTATATTTAGGTATAAAGTCGATTTTCTTGTATATACTCATTTAGCAATCGATATCGAAATGCTTCAAATCATTAGTTTAACATATTTAAGTTAATAAACCTTCTTTAACGAACTGAAGTTGACATAAACTCAATGGCGGCATAACGGCACAGCATTTAGAAGTAATTCCGTAATCTTATATTTAGGTATAAAGTCGATTTTCTTGTATATACTCATTTAGCAATCGATATCGAAATGCTTCAAATCAATAGTTTAACATATTTAAGTTAATTAACCTTCTTTATCTTACTAAAGTTCAAAGCTTAACGGCTTAACGGCATGCATTTAAAGAATTCGTAATTTATCCTAGGTATAAAGTCGATTTCTTGTATATACTACATTTAGCAATCGATATCGAAATGCTCAAATCATTAGTTTAACAGTATT
The DNA here is from genome assembly GCA_027475135.1 of Bactrocera correcta. NCBI lineage: Eukaryota > Metazoa > Arthropoda > Insecta > Diptera > Tephritidae > Bactrocera > Bactrocera correcta. The sequence continues at coordinate 24,222 of JAPZAG010000202.1, forward strand.
TAGTTAATAACCTTCTTATCTTACTGAAGTTCATAAACTACGGTATAAGCAGTGCAATTGTATTTTCTTGTATATACCATTTAGCAATCGATATCGAAATGCTTCAAATCATTAGTTTAACATATTTAAGTTAATTAACCCTCTTTATCTTACTGAAGTCTACAAACGGCTTAACGGCATAACGGCAAAGCATTTAGAAGAATTACGTAATCTTATATTTAAGTATAAAGTCGATTTTGTTGTATATACACATTTAGCAATCGATATCGAAATGCTTCAAATCATTAGTTTAACATATTTAAGCTTTAAATTTAAACCCCCTTTATCTTACTGAAGTCTACAAAAGCCTAACGGCATAACGGCAGTGCATTTAGAAGAATTCCGTAATCTTATATTTAGGTATAAAGTCGATTTTCTTGTATATACCATTTAGCAATCGATATCGAAATGCTTCAAATCATTAGTTTAACATATTTAAGTTAATTAACCCTCTTTATCTTACTGAAGTTACATAAAGCCTAACGGCATAACGGCAGTGCAAAAATTGAAATTTGTTGAATATACCATTTAGCAATCGATATCGAAATGCTCAAATCATTAGTTTAACATATTTAAGTTAATTAACCCTTTAACTAGAAGTCTAAAAAGTAACGGCATAACGCAGCATTTAGAAGAATTCCGTAATCTTATATTTAGGTATAAAGTCGATTTTCTTGTATATACACATTTAGCAATCGATATCGAAATGCCTCAAATCATTAGTTTAACATATTTAAGTTAATTAACCCTCTTTAACTGAAGTTACATAAAGCCTAACGGCATAACGCAGTGCATTGAAAATTTCCTTTATATTTAGGTATAAAGTCGATTTTCTTGTATATACACATTTAGCAATCGATATCGAAATGCCTCAAATCATTAGTTTAACATATTTAAGTTAATTAACCCTCTTTATCTTACTGAAGTCTACAAAAGCCTTAGCGGCATAACGGCAGTGCATTAGAAGAATTCCGTAATCTTATATTTAGGTATAAAGTCGATTTTCTTGTATATACACATTTAGCAATCGATATCGAAATGCCTCAAATCATTAGTTTAACATATTTAAGTTAATTAACCCTCTTTATCTTACTGAAGTCTACAAACGCCTTAACGGCATAACGGCAGTGCATTAGAAGAATTCCGTAATATATATTTAGGTATAAAGTCGATTTTCTTGTATATACACATTTAGCAATCGATATCGAAATGCCTCAAATCATTAGTTTAACATATTTAAGTAATTAACCTTCTTTAACTACTGAAGTTACATAAAGCCATAGCGGCATAACGGCAGTGCATTCAGAAGAATTCCGTATCTTATATTTAGGTATAAAGTCGATTTTCTTGTATATACACATTTAGCAATCGATATCGAAATGCTCAAATCATTAGTTTAACATATTTAAGTTAATTAACCCTCTTTATCTTACTGAAGTCTAAAAACGCCTTAACGGCATAACGGCAATAGCATTTAGAAGAATTCCGTAATCTTATATTTAGGTATAAAGTCGATTTTCTTGTATATATGCATTAAGCAATCGATTTCGAAATGCTTCAAATATTAGTTTAACATATTTAAGTTAATAAACCTTATCTTAACGAACTGAAGTTAACAAAAGCCATAACGGCATAACGGCAGTGCATTAGAAGAATTCCGTAATCTTATATTTAGGTATAAAGTCGATTTTCTTGTATATACACATTTAGCAATCGATATCGAAATGCCTCAAATCATTAGTTTAACATATTTAAGTTAATTAACCCTCTTTAACATACTGAAGTTGACATAAAGCCATGGCGGCATAACGGCAATAGCATTTAGAAGAATTTCGTAATCTTATATTTAGGTATAAAGTCGATTTTCTTGTATATACACATTTAGCAATCGATATCGAAATGCTCTCAAATCATTAGTTTAACATATTTAAGTTAATAACCCTCTTTATCTTACTGAAGTCTACAAACAGCCTTAACGGCATAACGGCAGTGCATTTAGAAGAATTCCGTATCTATATTTAGGTATAAAATCGATTTTGTTGTATATACACATTTAGCAATCGATATCGAAATGCCTCAAATCATTAGTTTAACATATTTAAGTTAATTAACCCTCTTTATCTTACTGAAGTCTGACAAAAGCCTTAACGGCATAACGGCAGTGCATTTGGAAGAATTCCGTAATCTTATATTTAGGTATAAAGTCGATTTTCTTGTATATACTCATTTAGCAATCGATATCGAAATGCTTCAAATCATTAGTTTAACATATTTAAGTTAATAAACCTTCTTTAACGAACTGAAGTTGGCATAAATCCATGGCGGCATAACGGCAGTGCATTTAGAATAATTCCGTAATCTTATATTTAGGTATAAAGTCGATTTTCTTGTATATACACATTTAGCAATCGATATCGAAATGCCTCAAATCATTAGTTTAACATATTTAAGTTAATTAACCCTCTTTATCTTACTGAAGTCTGCACACGGCTTAACGGCATAACGGCAAAGCATTTAGAAGAATTACGTAATCTTATATTTAGGTATAAAGTCGATTTTCTTGTACATACTCATTTAGCAATCGATATCGAAATGCTTCAAATCATTAGTTTAACATATTTAAGTTAATAAACCCTCTTTAACGAACTGAAGTTAACATAAATCCATAACGGCATAACGACAGTGCATTTAGAATAATTCCGTAACCTTATATTTAGGTATAAAGTCGATTTTCTTGTATATACGCATTTAGCAATCGATATCGATATGCTTCAAATCAATGGTTTAACATATTTAAGTTAATTAACCTTCTTTATCTTACTGAAGTTTACATATAGCCCTAACGGTTTAACGGCAGTGCATTTGGGAGAATTTCGTAATCTTATATTTAGGTATAAAATCGATTTTGTTGTATATACACATTTAGCAATCGATATCGAAATGCCTCAAATCATTAGTTTAACATATTTAAGTTAATTAACCTTCTTTAACATATTGAAGTTGATATAAAGCCATGGCGGCATAACGACAGTACATTTGGAAGAATTCCGTAATCTTATATTTCGGTATAAAGTCGATTTTCTTGTATATATGCATTAAGCAATCGATTTCGAAATGCTTTAAATAACTGGTGTAACATATCTAAGTTAATATACCTTCTTTAACGAACTGAAGTTAACATAAAGCCACAACGGCATAACGGCAGTGCATTTAGAATAATTCCGTAAGCTTATATTTAGGTATAAAGTCGATTTTGTTGTATATACACATTTAGCAATCGATATCCAAATGCCTCAAAAAATTAGTTTAACATATTTAAGTTAGTTAACCTTCTTTAACATATTGAAGTTGATATAAAGCCATGGCGGCTTAACGACAGTACATTTGGAAGAATTCCGTAATCTTATATTTATGTATAAAGTCGATTTTGTTGTGTATACACATTTAGTAATCGATATCGAAATGCCTCAAATCATTAGTTTAACGTATTTAAGTTAATTAACCCTCTTTATCTTACGGAAGTCTACAAACATCTTAACAGCATATAGGCAAAGCATTTAGAAGATTTACGTAATCTTATATTTAGGTATAAAGTCGATTTTCTTGTATATACTCATTTAGCAATCGATATCGAAATGCTTCAAATCATTAGTTTAACATATTTACGTTAATTAACCCTCTTTATCTTACTGAAGTCTACAAACGGCTTAACGGCATAACGGCAAAGCATTTAGAAGAATTACGTGATCTTATATTTAGGTATAAAGTCGATTTTGTTGTATATACACATTTAGCAATCGATATCGAAATTCTTCAAATCATTAGTTTAACATATTTAAGTTAATAAACCTTCTTTAACGAACTGAAGTTGGCAAAAATCCATGGCGCATAACGGCAGTGCACTTAGAATAATTCCGTAATCTTGTATTTAGGTATAAAGTCGATTTTCTTGTATATACGCATTTAGCAATCGATATCAAAATGCTTCAAATCATTAGTTTAATATATTTAAGTTAATTAACCTTCTTTATCTTACTGATGTTTACATAAAGCCATAACGGTATAACGGCAGTGCATTTGGGAGAATTTCGTATTCTTATATTTAGGTATAAAATCGATTTTGTTGTACATACACATTTAGCAATCGATATCGAAATGCCTCAAATCATTAGTTTAACATATTTAAGTTAATAAACCTTCTTTAACATATTGAAGTTGATATAAAGCCATGGCGGCATAACCACAGTACATTTGGAAGAATTCCGTAATCTTATATTTAGGTATAAAGTCGATTTTCTTGTATATATGCATTAAGCAATCGATTTCGAAATGCTTCAAATAACTGGTGTAACATATCTAAGTTAATAAACCTTCTTTAACGAACTGAAGTTAACATAAAGCCATAACGGCATAACGGCAGTGCATTTAGAATAATTCCGTAAGCTTATATTTAGGTATAAAGACGATTTTGTTGTATATACACATTAAGCAATCGATATCGAAATGCCTCAAATCATTAGTTTGACGTATTTAAGTTAATTAACCCTCTTTATCTTACGGAAGTCTACAAACATCTTAACAGCATATAGGCAAAGCATTTATAAGAATTACGTAATCTTATATTTAGGTATAAAGTCGATTTTCTTGTATATACGCATTTAGCAATCGATATCGATATGCTTCAAATCATTGGTTTAACATATTTAAGCTAATTAACCCTCTTTATCTTACTAAAGTCTACAAAAGCCTAAACGGCATATAGGCAAAGCATATAGAAGAATTACGTAATCTTATATTTAGGTATAAAGTCGATTTTGTTGTATATACACATTTAGCAATCGATATCGAAATGCTTCAAATCATTAGTTTAACATATTTAAGTTAATTAACCCTCTTTATCTTACTGAAGTCTGCAAACGGCTTAACGGCATAACGGCAAAGCATTTAGAAGAATTACGTAATCTTATATTTAGGTATAAAGACGATTTTCTTGTATATACTCATTTAGCAATCGATATCGAAATGCTTCAAATCATTAGTTTAACATATTTAAGTTAATTAACCCTGTTTATCTTACTGAAGTCTACAAACGGCTAAACGGCATAACGGCAAAGCATTTAGAAGAATTACGTAATCTTATATTTAGGTATAAAGTCGATTTTGTTGTATATACACATTTAGCAATCGATATCGAAATTCTTCAAATCATTAGTTTAACATATTTAGGTTAATTTACCCTCTTTATCTTACTGAAGTCTACAAACATCTTAACGGCATATAGGCAAAGCATTTAGAAGAATTACGTAATCTTATATTTAGGTATAAAGTCGATTTTGTTGTATATACACATTTAGTAATCGATATCGAAATGCCTCAAATCATTAGTTTAACGTATTTAAGTTAATTTACCCTCTTTATCTTACTGAAGTCTACAAACATCTTAACGGCATATAGGCAAAGCATTTAGAAGAATTACGTAATCTTATATTTAGGTATAAAGTCGATTTTGTTGTGTATACACATTAAGTAATCGATATCGAAATGCCTCAAATCATTAGTTTAACGTATTTAAGTTAATTAGCCCTCTTTATCTTACTGAAGTCTACAAACATCTTAACGGCATATAGGCAAAGCATTTAGAAGAATTACGTAATCTTATATTTAGGTATAAAGTCGATTTTGTTGTATATACACATTTAGCAATCGATATCGAAATGCTTCAAATCATTAGTTTAACATATTTAAGTTAATTAACCCTCTTTATCTTACTGAAGTCTGCACACGGCTTAACGGCATAACGGCAAAGCATTTAGAAGAATTACGTAATCTTATATTTAGGTATAAAGTCGATTTTGTTGTACATACTCATTTAGCAATCGATATCGAAATGCTTCAAATCATTAGTTTAACATATTTAAGTTAATAAACCCTCTTTAACGAACTGAAGTTAACATAAAGCCATAACGGCATAACGACAGTGCATTTAGAATAATTCCGTAACCTTATATTTAGGTATAAAGTCGATTTTCTTGTATATACGCATTTAGCAATCGATATCGATATGCGTCAAATCAATGGTTTAACATATTTAAGTTAATTAACCTTCTTTATCTTACTGAAGTTTACATATAGCCCTAACGGTTTAACGGCAGTGCATTTGGGAGAATTTCGTAATCTTATATTTAGGTATAAAATCGATTTTGTTGTATATACACATTTAGCAATCGATATCGAAATGCCTCAAATCATTAGTTTAACATATTTTAGTTAATTAACCTTCTTTAACATATTGAAGTTGATATAAAGCCATGGCGGCATAACGACAGTACATTTGGAAGAATTCCGTAATCTTATATTTCGGTATAAAGTCGATTTTCTTGTATATATGCATTAAGCAATCGATTTCGAAATGCTTTAAATAACTGGTGTAACATATCTAAGTTAATAAACCTTCTTTAACGAACTGAAGTTAACATAAAGCCACAACGGCATAACGGCAGTGCATTTGGAATAATTCCGTAAGCTTATATTTAGGTATAAAGTCGATTTTGTTGTATATACACATTTAGCAATCGATATCCAAATGCCTCAAAAAATTAGTTTAACATATTTAAGTTAGTTAACCTTCTTTAACATATTGAAGTTGATATAAAGCCATGGCGGCTTAACGACAGTACATTTGGAAGAATTCCGTAACCTTATATTTAGGTATAAAGTCGATTTTGTTGTGTATACACATTTAGTAATCGATATCGAAATGCCTCAAATCATTAGTTTAACGTATTTAAGTTAATTAACCCTCTTTATCTTACGGAAGTCTACAAACATCTTAACAGCATATAGGCAAAGCATTTAGAAGAATTACGTAATCTTATATTTAGGTATAAAGTCGATTTTCTTGTATATACACATTTAGCAATCGATATCGATATGCTTCAAATCATTGGTTTAACATATTTAAGTTAATTAACCCTGTTTATCTTACTGAAGTCTACAAACGGCTTAACGGCATAACGGCAAAGCATTTAGAAGAATTACGTAATCTTATATTTAGGTATAAAGTCGGTTTTTTTGTATATACACATTTAGCAATCGATATCGAAATTCTTCAAATCATTAGTTTAACATATTTAAGTTAATAAACCTTCTTTAACGAA
>JAPZAG010001967.1:0-23311 GCA_027475135.1 Bactrocera correcta
AACTTAAATATGCTAAACCAGTTATTTGAAGCATTTAGATATCGATTGCAAAATGTGTATATACAAGAAAATCGACTTTATACCTAAATATAAGATTACGGAAATCTTCTACATGCACTGCCGTTTTGCCGCCGTGGTTTTATTCCAACATCCGTTCGTTAAAGAAGGTTTATTAACTTAAATATGTTAAACTAATGATTTGAAACATTTCGATATCGATTGCTTAATGTGTATATACAAGAAAATCGACTTTATACCTAAATATAAGATGACGGAATTCTTCTAAATGCACTGCCGTTATGGCTTTACGTTAACTTCAGTTCGTTAAAGAAAGTTTATTAACTTAAATATGTTAAACCAGTTATTTGAAGCATTTTGATATCGATTGCTAAATGTGTATATACAACAAAATCGACTTTATACCTAAATATAAGATTACGGAATTCTTCTAAATGCACTGCCGTTTTGCCGTCATTGCTTTATGCCAACTTCAGTTCGTTAAAGAAGGTTTATGAACTTAAATATTTTAAACTAATGATTTGAAGCATTTCGATATCGATTGCTATGTGTATATATACAAGAAAATCGACTTTATACCTAAATATAAGATTACGGAATTCTTCTACATGCACTGCCGTTATGCCGCCATGGCTTTATGTTAACTTCAGTGCGTTAAAGAAGCTTTATTAACTTAAATATATTAAACTAATGATTTGAAGCATTTCGTTATAGATTGCTAAATGAGTATATACAAGAAAGTCGACTTTATACCTAAATATAAGATTAGGGAATTCATCGAAATACTCTCCCGTTATGCCGTTATGGCTTTATATCACCTTCATTACGTTAAAGAAGGTTAATTTACTTAAATTTGTTAAATTAATGATTTGAAGATTTTCGATATCGATTGCTAAATGTGTAAATATAAGAAAGTCGACTTTATACCTAAATATAAGATTACGGAATTCATCGAAATACACTCCCGTTATGCCGTTATGGCTTTATATCACCTTCATTACGTTAAAGAAGCTTTATTCACTTAAATATATTAAACTAATGAGTTGAAGCATTTCGATATCGATTGCTAAGTGAGTATATACAAGAAAGTCGACTATATATCTAAATATAAGATTACGGAATTCATCGAAATACACTCCCGTTATGCCGTTATGGCTTTATATAAATTTCAGTACGCTAAAGAAGGTTAATTTACTTAAATATGCTAAACTAATGATTTGAAGCATTCCGATATCGATTGCTAAATGTGTATTTACAACAAAATCGATTTTATACCTAAATAAAAGTTTACGGAATTCACCCAAATATACTGCCGTTATGCCGTTGTGGCTTTATGTAAACTTCGGTAAGATAAAGAAGGTTAATTAACCTAAATATGCAAAACCAGTTATTTGAAGCTTTTCGATATCGATTGCTAAATACAAGAAAATCGACTTCATACCTAAATATGAGATTACGGAATTCTTATAAATGCACTGTCGTTATGCCGCCATGGCTTTATATTACCTTCATTACGTTAAAGAAGGTTAATTAACTTAAGTATGTTAAACTAATGATTTGAAGATTTTCGATATCGTTTGCTAAATGTGTAAATACAAGAATATCGATACTGTCGTTATGGAGTCAGTACGCTAAAGAAGGTTAATTTACTTAAATATGCTAAACTAATGATTTGAAGCATTCCGATATCGCTTGCTAAATGTGTATTTACAACAAAATCGATTTTTTACCTAAATAAAAGTTTACGGAATTCACCCAAATATACTGCCGTTATGCCGTTGTGGCTTTATGTAAACTTCGGTAAGATAAAGAAGGTTAATTAACCTTAATATGCTAAACCAGTTATTTGAAGCTTTTCGATATCGATTGCTAAATACAAGAAAATCGACTTCATACCTAAATATGAGATTACGGAATTCTTATAAATGCACTGTCGTTATGCCGCCATGGCTTTATATTACCTTCATTACGTTAAAGAAGGTTAATTAACTTAAGTATGTTAAACTAATGATTTGAAGATTTTCGATATCGATTGCTAAATGTGTAAATACAAGAATATCGATACTGTCGTTATGGTGCCATGGCTTTATATCACCTTCATTACGTTAAAGAAGGTTAATTAACTTAAATATGTTAAACTAATGATTTGAAGAATTTCGACATCGATTGCTACATGAGTATATACAAGAAAATCGACTTTATACCTAAATATAAGATTACGAAATTCTTCGAAATGCGCTGCCGTTATGCCGTTAAGGCTTTTGTAGACTTCAGTAATATAAAGAGGGTTAATTAACTTCAATATGTGAAACTAATGATTTGACGCATTTCGATATGGATTGCTAAATGAGTATATACAAAAAAATCGACTTTATACCTAAATATAAGATAACGGAATTCATATAAATATACTGCCGTTATGACTTTATGTAATCTTCAGAAAGATAAAGAAGGTTAATTAACTTAAATATGCTAAACCAGTTATTTGAAGCATTTCGATATCGACTGCAAAATGTGTATATACAGAAAAATCGACTTTATGCCTTAATACAGGACTACGGAATTCTTCCAAATACAGTGCCGTTATGGCTTTATGTCAACTTCAGTTCGCTAAAGGAGGTTTATTAGCAAAAATATGTTAAACCAGTTATCTGAAGCATTTCGATATCGATTGCGAAATGTATGTATACAAGAAAATCGACTTTATACCTAAAGATAAGATTGCGGAATTCTTCTAAATGCACTGCCGTTATGCCGCCATAGCTTTATATCAACTTCAATACGTTAAAGAAGATTAATTAACTTAAATATGTTAAACTAATGATTTGAAGCATTTCGATATCGCTTGCTAAATGTGTATATACAAGAAAATCGAATTTATACCTAAATATAAGATAACGGGATTCTTCTAAATGCACTGCCGTTATGCCGCCATGGCTTTATATCAACTTCAATACGTTAAAGAAGATTAATTATCTTAAATATGTTAAACTAATGATTTGAAGCATTTCGATATTGATATCTAAATGTGTATATAAAAGAAAATCGACTTTACACCTAAATAAAAGATTACGGAATTCTTCTACATGCACTGCCGTAATGCCGCCGTGGCTTAATGCCAACTTCAGATCGTTAAAGAAGGTTTATTAACTTAAATATGTTAAGTTAATGAGTTGAAGCATCTCGATATCGATTGCTAAATGTGTATATACAACAAAATCGAATTTATACCTAAATATAAGATAACGGATTTCTTCTAAATGCACTGCCGTTATGCCGCCATGGCTTTAGATCAACTTCAGTACGTTAAAGAAGGTTAATTAACTTAAATATGTTAAACTAATGATTTGAAGCATTTCGATATCGCTTGTATATACAAGAAAATCAGGTTTATTAACTTAAATATTTTAAGCTAATGAGTTGAAGCATCTCGATATCGATTGCTAAATGTGTAAATACAACAAAATCGACTTTATACATAAATATAAGATTACGGAATTCTTCTAAATGCACTGCCGTTATGCCGCCATAGCTTTATATCAATTTCAATACGTTAAAGAAGATTAATTAACTTAAATATGTTAAACTAATGATTTGAAGCATTTCGATATCGCTTGCTAAATGTGTATATACAAGAAAATCGAATTTGTACCTAAATATAAGATAACGGGATTCTTCTAAATGCACTGCCGTTATGCCGCCATGGCTTTATATCAACTTCAATACGTTAAAGAAGATTAATTATCTTAAATATGTTAAACTAATGATTTGAAGCATTTCGATATCGATATCTAAATGTGTATATAAAAGAAAATCGACTTTATACTAAATAAAAGATTACGGAATTCTTCTACATGCACTGCCGTAATGCCGCCGTGGCTTAATGCCAACTTCAGATCGTTAAAGAAGGTTTATTAACTTAAATATGTTAAGCTAATGAGTTGAAGCATCTCGATATCGATTGCTAAATGTGTATATACAACAAAATCGAATTTATACCTAAATATAAGTTTACGGATTTCTTCTAAATGCACTGCCGTTATGCCGCCATGGTTTTAGATCAACTTCAGTACGTTAAAGAAGGTTAATTAACTTAAATATGTTAAACTAATGATTTGAAGCATTTCGATATCGCTTGTATATACAAGAAAATCAGGTTTATTAACTTAAATATTTTAAGCTAATGAGTTGAAGCATCTCGATATCGATTGCTAAATGTGTAAATACAACAAAATCGACTTTATACCTAAATATAACATTACGGAATTCTTCTACATGCACTGCCGTTATGCCGCCATGGCTTTATGCCAACTTCAGTTCGTTATAGAAGGTTTGTTAACTTAAATATGTTAAACTAATGAGTTGAAGCATCTCGATATCGATTGCTAAATGTGTATATACAAAAAAATCGACTTTATACCTAAATACAAGATTACGGATTTCTTCTAAATGCACTGCCGTTATGCCGCCATGGCTTTAGATCAACTTCAATACGTTAAAGAAGGTTAATTAACTTAAATATGTTAAACTAATGATTTGAAGATTTTCGATATCGATTGCTAAATGTGTAAATATAAGAAAATCGAATATATACTTAAATGTAAGATTACGGAATTCTTCTACATGCACTGTCGTTATGCCGCCATGGCTTTATATCTCTTTCATTACGTTAAAGAAAGTTAATTAACTTAAATATGTTAAACTAATGATTTGAAGCATCTCGATATCGATTGCTAAATGTGTAAATACAAGAAAATCGATTTTATACCTAAATAAAAGATCACGAAATCCTTCTACATGCACTGCCGTAATACCGCCGTGGCTATATGCCAAATTCAGATCGTTAAAGAAGGTTTATTAACTTAAATATGTTAAACTAATGAGTTGAAGCATCTCGATATCGATTGCTAAATGTGTATATACAACAAAATCGACTTTATACCTAAATATAACATTACGGAATTCTTCCAAATGCACTGCCTTTATACCGGCTTTATGTAAACTTCAGTAGGATAAAGAAGGTTAATTAACTTAAATATGTTAAAGTAATGATTTGAGGCATTTCGATATCGCTTGCTAAATGTGTATATACAAGAAAATCGTATTTATACCTAAATATAAGATAACGGAATTCTTCTAAATGCACTGCCGTTATACCGTTAAATCTTTATGTAGACTTCAGTAAGCTAAAAAATGTTTATTAATTTAATATGTTAAACTTATGATTTGAAGCATTTCGATATCGATATCTAAATGTGCATATAAAAGAAAATCGACTTTATACCTAAATAAAAGATTACGAAAACCTTCTACATGCACTGCCGTAATACCGCCGTGGCTATATGACAAATTCAGATCGTTAAAGAAGGTTTATTAACTTAAACATGTTAAGCTAATGAGTTGAAGCATCTCGATATCGATTGCTAAATGTGTATATACAACAAAATCGACTTTATACCTAAATACGACATTACGGAATTCTTCTACATGCACTGCCGTTATGCCGCCATGGCTTTATGCCAACTTCAGTTCGTTATAGAAGGTTTGTTAACTTAAATATGTTAAACTAATGAGTTGAAGCATCTCGATATCGATTGCTAAATGTGTATATACAAAAAAATCGACTTTATACCTAAATACAAGATTACGGATTTCTTCTAAATGCACTGCCGTTATGCCGCCATGGCTTTAGATCAACTTCAATACGTTAAAGAAGGTTAATTAACTTAAATATGTTAAACTAATGATTTGAAGCATTTCGATATCGCTTGCTAAATGTGTACATACAAGAAAATCGACTTTATACCTAAATATAAGATAACGGAATTTTTCTACAGGCACTGCCGTTATGCCGCCATGGCTTTATGCACACTTCAGTTCGTTAAAGAAGGTTTATTAACTTAAATATGTTAAACTAATGATTTGAAGCATTTCGATATCGCTTGCTAAATGTGTATATACAACAAAATCGACTTTATACCTAAATATAAGATTACGGAATTCTTCTTAATGCACTGTCGTTATGCCGCCATGGCTTTATATCACCTTCATTACGTTAAAGAAGGTTAATTAACTTAAATATGTTAAACTAATGATTTGAAGCATTTCGATATCGCTTGCTAAATGTGTGTATACAAGAAAATCGACTTTATACCTAAATATAAGATAACGGAATTCCTCTACATGCACTGCCGTTATGCCGCCATGGATTTATGCCAACTTCAGTTCGTTAAAGAAGGTTTATTAACTTAACTCTGTTAAACTAATGAGTTGAAGCATCTCCATATCGATTGCTAAATGTGTATAAACAACAAACTCGACTTAATACCTAAATATAAGTTTACGGAATTCTTCCAAATGCACTGCCGTTATATCGTTAAGGCTTTTGTAGACTTCAGTAAGACAAAGAGGATTAATTAACTTAAATATGTTAAACTTATGAAATAAGATTACGGAATTCTTCCAAATGAACTGTCGTTATGCCACCATGGCTTTGTATCACCTTCAATACGTTAAAGAAGGTTAATTATTCTAAATATGTTAAACTAATGGTTTGAAGCATTTCGATATCGATTGCTAAATGTGCAAATACAAGAAAATCGACTTTATACCTAAATATAAAATTATAACATTACGTAATTCTTCTAAATGCACTGCCGCTATACCGTTAAGGCTTTATGTAGACTTCAGTAAGCTACAAAATGTTTATTAACTTAATATGTTAAACAAATGATTTGAAACATTTCGATATCGATTGAAAAATGTGTATATACAAGAAAATCGACTTTATGCAAAATATAAGATTACGGAATTCTTCTACATCCACTGCCGTTATGCCAACTTCAGATCGTTAAAGAAGGTTTATTAACTTAAACATGTTAAACTAATGAGTTCAAGCATTTCGATGTCGATTGCTAAATGCGTATAAACAACAAAATCGACTTTATACCTAAATATAAGTTTACGGAATTCTTCCAAATGCACTGCCGTTATACCGTTAAGGCTTTTGTAGACTTCAGTAAGACAAAGAGGATTAATTAACTTAAATATGTTAAACTTATGATTTGAAGCATTTCGATATCGATCGCTTAATGTGTATATACAAGAAAATCGACTTTATACCTAAATATAAGATTACGGAATTCTTCCAAATGAACTGTCGTTATGCCACCATGGCTTTGTATCACCTTCAATACGTTAAAGAAGGTTAATTATTCTAAATATGTTAAACTAATGGTTTGAAGCATTTCGATATCGATTGCTAAATGTGCAAATACAAGAAAAACGACTTTATACCTAAATATAAAATTATAACATTACGTAATTCTTCTAAATGCACTGCCGCTATACCGTTAAGGCTTTATGTAGACTTCAGTAAGCTACAAAATGTTTATTAATTTAATATGTTAAACTAATGATTTGAAGCATTTCGATATCGATTGAAAAATGTGTATATACAAGAAAATCGACTTTATGCCTAATATAAGATTGCGGAATTCTACTACATCCACTGCCGTTATGCCAACTTCAGATCGTTAAAGAAGGTTTATTAACTTAAATATGTTAAACTAATGAGTTGAAGCATTTCGATGTCGATTGCTAAATGCGTATATACAACAAAATCGACTTAATACCTAAATATAAGATTACGGAACTTTTTCAAATGCACTGCCGTTATGCCGTTAAGGCTTTTGTAGATTTCAGTAAGATAAAGAGGGTTAATTTACTTAAATATGTTAAACTAATGATTTGAAGCATCTCGATATCGATTGCTAAATGTGTAAATACAAGAAAATCGATTTTATACTTAAATGTAAGATTACGGAATTCTTCTACATGCACTGTCGTTATGCCGCCATGGCTTTATATCTCCTTCATTACGTTAAAGAAAGTTAATTAACTTAAATATGTTAAACTAATGATTTGAAGATTTTCGATATCGATTGCTAAATGTGTAAATACAAGAAAATCGACTTTAAACCTAAATAAAAGATCACGAAATCCTTCTACATGCACTGCCGTAATACCGCCGTGGCTATATGCCAAATTCAGATCGTTAAAGAAGGTTTATTAACTTAAATATGTTAAACTAATGAGTTGAAGCATCTCGATATCGATTGCTAAATGTGTATATACAACAAAATCGACTTTATACCTAAATATAAGATTACGGAATTCTTCCAAATGCACTGCCTTTATACCGGCTTTATGTAAATTTCAGTAGGATAAAGAAGGTTAATTAACTTAAGTATGTTAAAGTAATGATTTGAGGCATTTCGATATCGCTAGCTAAATGTGTATATACAAGAAAATCGTATTTATACCTAAATATAAGATAACGGAATTCTTCTAAATGCACTGCCGTTATACCGTTAAATCTTTATGTAGACTTCAGTAAGCTAAAAAATGTTTATTAATTTAATATGTTAAACTAATGATTTGAAGCATTTCGATATCGATATCTAAATGTGCATATAAAAGAAAATCGACTTTATACCTAAATAAAAGATTACGAAATCCTTCTACATGCACTGCCGTAATACCGCCGTGGCTATATGACAAATTCAGATCGTTAAAGAAGGTTTATTAACTTAAATATGTTAAGCTAATGAGTTGAAGCATCTCGATATCGATTGCTAAATGTGTATATACAACAAAATCGACTTTACACCTAAATATAAGATTACGGAATTCTTCCAAATGCCCTGCCTTTATACCGGCTTTATGTAAACTTCAGTAGGATAAAGATGGTTAATTAACTTAAGTATGTTAAACTAATAATTTGAGGCATTTCGATATCGCTTGCTAAATGTGTATATACGAAAAAATCGTATTTATACCTAACTATAAGATAACGGAATTCTTCTACATCCACTGCCGTTATGCCAACTTCAGATTGTTAAAGAAGGTTTATTAACTTAAACATGTTAAACTTATGAGTTCAAGCATTTCGATGTCGATTGCTAAATGCGTATAAACAACAAAATCGACTTTATACCTAAATATAAGTTTACGGAATTCTTCCAAATGCACTGCCGTTATACCGTAAAGGCTTTTGTAGACTTCAGTAAGACAAAGAGGATTAATTAACTTAAATATGTTAAACTTATGATTTGAAGCATTTCGATATCGATTGCTTAATGTGTATATACAAGAAAATCGACTTTATACCTAAATATAAGATCACGGAATTCTTCCAAATGAACTGTCGTTATGCCACCACGGCTTTGTATCACCTTCGATACGTTAAAGAAGGTTAATTATTCTAAATATGTTAAACTAATGGTTTGAAGCATTTCGATATCGATTGCTAAATGTGCAAATACAAGAAAATCGACTTTATACCTAAATATAAAATTATAACATTACGTAATTCTTCTAAATGCACTGCCGCTATACCGTTAAGGCTTTATGTAGACTTCAGTAAGCTACAAAATATTTATTAACTTAATATGTTAAACAAATGATTTGAAACATTTCGATATCGATTGAAAAATGTGTATATACAAGAAAATCGACTTTATGCATAATATAAGATTACGGAATTCTTCTACATCCACTGCCGTTATGCCAACTTCAGATCGTTAAAGAAGGTTTATTAACTTAAACATGTTAAACTAATGAGTTCAAGCATTTCGATGTCGATTGCTAAATGCGTATAAACAACAAAATCGACTTTATACCTAAATATAAGTTTACGGAATTCTTCCAAATGCACTGCCGTTATACCGTTAAGGCTTTTGTAGACTTCAGTAAGACAAAGAGGATTAATTAACTTAAATATGTTAAACTTATGATTTGAAGCATTTCGATATCGATCGCTTAATGTGTATATACAAGAAAATCGACTTTATACCTAAATATAAGATTACGGAATTCTTCCAAATGAACTGTCGTTATGCCACCATGGCTTTGTATCACCTTCAATACGTTAAAGAAGGTTAATTATTCTAAATATGTTAAACTAATGGTTTGAAGCATTTCGATATCGATTGCTAAATGTGCAAATACAAGAAAATCGACTTTATACCTAAATATAAAATTATAACATTACGTAATTCTTCTAAATGCACTGCCGCTATACCGTTAAGGCTTTATGTAGACTTCAGTAAGCTACAAAATGTTTATTAATTTAATATGTTAAACTAATGATTTGAAGCATTTCGATATCGATTGAAAAATGTGTATATACAAGAAAATCGACTTTATGCCTAATATAAGATTGCGGAATTCTTCTACATCCACTGCCGTTATGCCAACTTCAGATTGTTAAAGAAGGTTTATTAACTTAAACATGTTAAACTAATGAGTTCAAGCATTTCGATGTCGATTGCTAAATGCGTATAAACAACAAAATCGACTTTATACCTAAATATAAGTTGACGGAATTCTTCCAAATGCACTGCCGTTATACCGTTAAAGGGTTTTGTAGACTTCAGTAAGAAAAAGAGGATTAATTAACTTAAATATGTTAAACTAATGGTTTAAAGCATTTCGATATCGATTGCTAAATGTGTAAATACAAGAAAATCGACTTTATACCTAAATATAAGTTTACGGAATTCTTCTAAATGCACTGCCGTTATACCGTTAAGGCTTTATGTAGACTTCAGTAAGCTAAAAATGTTTATTAACTTAATATGTTAAACTAATGATTTGAAGCATTTCGATATCGATGCTAAATGTGTATATACAAGAAAATCGACTTTATACCTAAATATAAGATTACGGAATTCTTCTACATGCACTGCCGTATCCCCATGGCTTTGACACTTCAGATCGTTAAAGAAGGTTTATTAACTTAAATATGTTAAACTAATGAGTTAAAGCATTTCGATATCGATTGCTAAATGTGTATATACAACAAAATCGACTTTATACCTAAATATAAGATTACGGAATTCTTCCAAATGCACTGCCGTTATACCGTTAAGGCTTTATGTAGACTTCAGTAAGATAAAGATGGTTAATTAACTTAATATGTTAAACTAATGATTTGAGGCATTTCGATATCGATTGCTAAATGTGTATATACAAGAAAATCGATTTATACCTAATATAAGATTACGGAATTCTTCTACATCCACTGCCGTTATGCCAACTTCAGATTGTTAAAGAAGGTTTATTAACTTAAACATGTTAAACTAATGAGTTCAAGCATTTCGATGTCGATTGCTAAATGCGTATAAACAACAAAATCGACTTTATACCTAAATATAAGTTGACGGAATTCTTCCAAATGCACTGCCGTTATACCGTTAAGGCTTTTGTAGACTTCAGTAAGAAAAAGAGGATTAATTAACTTAAATATGTTAAACTAATGGTTTAAAGCATTTCGATATCGATTGCTAAATGTGCAAATACAAGAAAATCGACTTTTTACCTAAATATAAAATTATAACTTTACGTAATTCTTCTAAATGCACTACCGATATACCGTTAAGGCTTTATGTAGACTTCAGTAAGCTACAAAATGTTTATTAACTTAATATGTTAAACTAATGATTTGAAGCATTTCGATATCGATTGAAAAATGTGTATATACAAGAAAATCGACTTTATGCCTAAAATAAGATTGCGGAATTCTTCTACATCCACTGCCGTTATGCTAACTTCAGATCGTTAAAGAAGGTTTATTAACTTAAATATGTTAAACTAATGAGTTAAAGCATTTCGATGTCGATTGCTAAATGCGTATATACAACAAAATCAACTTAATACCTAAATATAAGATTACGGAACTCTTCCAAATGCACTGCCGTTATGCCGTTAAGGCTTTTGTAGATTTCAGTAAGATAAAGAGGGTTAATTTACTTAAATATGTTAAACTAATGATTTGAGGCATTTCAATATCGATTGCTAAATGTGTAAATATAAGAAAATCGAATATATACTTAAATGTAAGATTACGGAATTCTTCTACATGCACTGTCGTTATGCCGCCATGGCTTTATATCTCCTTCATTACGTTAAAGAAAGTTAATTAACTTAAATATGTTAAACTAATGATTTGAAGCATTTCGATATCGATTGCTTAATGTGTATATACAAGAAAATCGATTTTATACGTAAATAAAAGATTACGAAATTCACCCAAATATACTGCCTTTATGCCGTTATGGCTTTAAATTTAAACTTCAGTACGATAAAGAAGGTTAATTAACCTAAATATGCTAAACCAGCTATTTGAAGATTTTCGATATCGATTGCTAAATGTGTAAATCCAAGAAAATCGAATTCATACCTGAATATAAGATTACGTAATTCTTCTAAATGCACTGCCGTTATGCCGTTATGGCTTTATATTAACTTCAGTTCGTTAAAGAAGCTTTATTAACTTCTCGATTGCTTAATGCATATGTACAAGAAAATCGACTTTATACCTAAATATATATATCAGTCACCGACTAGCTCTCGAGCCGACAAGTCGTGTCTTTGCAATTCGAGTGTTTTTTCGAGTGTTTTTTTCGACATCTTTTTTTTTCTTCTTTTCCGAACTTTTATTTACGCTTAATCCGTTCTTTCTTACTTTTTATTTTACTGTTTCGCGCGCGGAATCGTATTAAAAAGTGCGTATCAGTGTTTCTCGTGCATAATGGCCCCTGGGCCTAACATTATCGAGGCGAATCGTTTCGCCTTACTCGATACAGGACCTGGTAAAAAAAAAACGTAAAGCTGGTAAAAGTGTTTCAGTTATGGAGTTTCCAGAACTCCCTGAAATAAAAGTTGACGACCCCAAATTCGTGGTGATGGAAGCCACTGACTCGGCCAAACCCCTTTCCCACTATTCCTGCTTTGCCATTTACCGTGCTATTAAGCAAATTAGCGATTACGTTCATTTCCATATCTACCCTTCGTGATGGTAAACTTCTTATACTGGTCAAGAACAACGATATTGCAAAAAAATTCCTGAAGGTAAAAGAACTACCCAACATTTGTTCAATATCAGCCACTCTACACGAGTCTCTTAACCAAGTAAAAGGAACGATATATGCTCCTTTTCTAAACAACGTTTCAGAGGAGGAGATAGTTAACGAGCTCAGCACTCAAGGCGTCGTAGCAGTATTTAAATTCAATAAGTTTATTGAAGGAAAACCGCACCCCTCGGGGGTTTTGTTATTAACTTTCAACCTCTACAAGCTACCAAATAAAATTGACGTTGCCTGGTGTAAACTTTTGGTACGTCAATATATTCCTTCGCCAATGCGCTGCAAAAATTGCCAACTTCTCGGTCATACAGCAAAGCGCTGTAATCGTTCCCCACTTTGTGTTAATTGTTCACTCCCTCCCCATGCCCCATCTGACTGCGAACGCATTTTTTGCATCAACTGCTACCAACAACACGCATCCTCCTCCAAAGACTGTACCAAATTCTTACAAGCAAAAGAGATAATAAAAATTAAAACAATAAACAAATGTTCTATGCGGGAAGCAATAAAAATGCATAAGGAACAAACTACACCAGCATTTCTATCCAATAACACATATGCTTCAATAGCGTCTAATTCCAACAAAAATATTGAAACAACAAACACTAACGTTGACTCTTCCCCCACCACAAACAATAACAACATTAGTTCTCCCAGCAACATTCAAAGATCAAATTCACCAAAAATTACCAAAAATAGCACTCAATCTAAAAACATTTCTCCTTTACAGCAAACCAATACTTCCAAAGCGCCCATAGTAGAATCCACTCAAGCATTAGAAAAGAACATCTCAACGACTCTCCGGGCCAACGGAGCTAACCTCTCTCGCCCCCCCCATAAACTCTGATAGTCCACCAAGATTCTCTGCCTGTATTGATTTCACCTCTAACCACCTCTTTCACTATACAAGCCATCCACTCAAATTACTTCACCATACCAAACAAACCCACCATTCTCTCCGTCTCTTCAATTCCAATCCTTACCTTTCGAACCCCTTCCTTCCCTTTCTCAAGTACTTTCCAACACTCAAGAATTAATTACATCTGAAGATGAAATTTAATACACACGATATTTGAACATACTACATATACAGTAGTTTAACAGAATATTTTGTTTTTTCCCTCTGTCTTATTAATGACGCTTAAAATCATCCAGTGGAACATGAACGGGTACAACAACAATTATGATGAACTCTTATTACTCATAAAAGAGCAAAACCCAGACATTATTTGTATTCAAGAAACACATATCCCAGTTACTCCTAGTAACAACATGTCCTGTCCTAGGCAATACAGCGGTTATTTTTCGAATTTACATAACATCCAAAGCAATAAGCAAGGCGTTTGCATTTTAATAAAAAAAATAAATACCACATGAAATTATCGATTTAAATTCCACACTATCAACAATAGCCCTTAAAATCAACTTAAATTTTAGCTTTACCATCATTAATACGTATATACCACCCCAGCAAGTTTTTAACGAAACTGATTTGAAAGATTTACTTTCCCAACTATCCCCTCCGGTTTTGTGGACTGGGGACTTCAACGCGTGGAATACACTTTGGGGTTCCCGAAAATCAAACACAAGGGGTGCAATCGTAGAGAATTTTTTATTGGACAGTAACCTAATCCTTCTTAACAATGGTGCCCCCACACATTTTTCTACCCACTCTTCCCTAACGTGCGTCGACCTTTCCCTATCCTCTCCCCAGCTCTCCCCTAGAATCAGTTGGGAAGCCTCCTCTATTCTCAGAGGTAGTGACCACTTCCCTATATCGATCTCACTTCAAACAAACTTCCACTTTGAAAAATATAAGCATCTCCCAAAATTTATTATTTCACGCGCAAACTGGAATATATTTCAAAGTGAAATTTTAAAAAGTTTACCCACCACCCCAATCGACAACATCAACCAAGCCACATCGGCTTTCACAAAACTGATTCGTTCTGCGGCAAATAAGTCGATGCCTCAAACCAAACGCAAGTCTTCAAAAGTTTTTCCGATTTGGTGGAACAAAGATCTTGGCCATATGCGGGACAAAAAAAATGAATACTGGAATACTTTCAAGATATCAATGTCTGATTATAATCTGAACAATTATAAAAAAGCAAACGCTCTCTTTAAAAAAGCTGTAAAGACCGCTAAAAGGAAAAGTTTTGAAGTATTCACTGCCAAAATCTCTCCTGCGTCAACTACCAAAAAGGTATGGTCCGACATTAAACTTTTGACTGGAATCCCTCAAAAACCGTATTAATTTCATTAAAACAAATCAAAGTATTCTGACGAATTCATCAGATATTGCGGCAACCTTCGCCAACATTTGGTCTACATATTCTCAAGATAGTAATTTTTCTGCAGAATATATCGCAGACAAACAACATTGGATATCTGCCACCTATACACCAACGAATCTCTCTGCATCAGCAAGAAGCCTAGAGTGCGATATTACCTTCCGCGAACTAGAATCTGCTTTACAAAATGCTAAAGGCAAAACACCAGGCATTGATAGGGTATCCTACCCGATGCTTTCAAACTTACCTACAGCAGCCAAAGAAAGACTACTCTGCCTGTACAACACAATTTTCCACAAAGGGTCATATCCACAAAACTGGCGGATAGCCACCGTTATACCAATTATTAAACCAAATAAACCATCGAACCTAACTACTTCTTACAGACCAATCTCCTTGCTATCCTGCTTAAGTAAAATTTTCGAAAAAATTATTGCTAGGCGACTTTCATGGTTTGCTACGAAAAATAATTTTGTAAATCACAACCAAACGGCCTTCAAACATCAGCACAGCACAATGGATTCACTTATTCAACTCCAACACTATGTATCGGACACTCTCTCCTCCAAAAACCATGCCACTATCCTGGTCACCGATTTCGAGAGAGCTTTTTATCGCATAGGAATTCACGCAGTGCTAAGCCAATTAGCAGCTTGGAAGATAGGTCCAAAAGTTTTTTGTATAGTAAAAGCTTTTATGATCCTAAGGAAATTTCAGGTTCGCATAAACAATGTTCTATCTTGTTTGCATCCTCTCAAAAAAGGTATACCGCAAGGCTCGCCTCTATCGGTGATGCTTTTTATTATAGCTTTTGATAAAATAACTGAGATATGCCTTAAAACTAAAGGCATTAAACTCACTATGTACGCAGACGATGCTATTATTTATTGTAATATAAAAGATCCCCAAATTGCTAACAATATTTTTAAGAAAATACTAACAGAGTTTAAGAAATGGGGCATGAAATCTGGTGCAACAATTTCGATTCCAAAATGTAAATTACTACATATTTGTAAAAAGACAAAATGTATATATCCACAAACTAGTTTTTGAAAATATTGTAATAGAATCCGTAAGCAATTTAAATATTTTAGGAGTGTATTTTGATAAAAGATTTAATTTTCGGGATCAATGTCTTAACCTTAGAAATAACCTAACAAAAAGGCTACACATAATTAAATATTTAACTAGTAAACGATCTTTTATTCATCCCAACTCTCTAATAAACGCTACAAGAGCTTTAATACTCGCTAAAATCGACTACGGTTTACCTATTTTCGGATGGTGCGCAAACTCTAACTTGAAACTTTTTGGGAAACCCCCCTATCACGCAGCGAGCCGTCGGAGTATAAACGCTTTCCCTACATCACCTATTAAGTGTATCTTGGCAGAATGTGGTCTACCAACAATAAAAGAAAGGGTATACGAACGGACGATGCAACTAATTCCAAAACTGATGTACTCCCCAAATGCCAGCCTACATAAAACCGTAATTTACGCGTCACGACATAAACGGAACTTTAGGCTAAAATCCACTTTACGCCGTTGTATCAAATACGGAAAAGACTTAAACATATATCCGCCCCCAAAGTACAAGAGAATCAACAAACAGCCGGAGTGGTTGTTAAAAAAAGAAACTATTAACACGTTCCTGCACTCCTTCAAAAAGAGCAACACCAGTAATTTAGTATTTCAGAAACTCTTCTTAGAGTTAATGAATACCTATGAAGAAAACAACTGGACTGCAATTTACACAGATGGCTCCAAAGCGACAAACACAGCTTTTGCTCTCACCAAACCAAATGGTGAAGTTATTACAGGCGGGATTCTTCCTTGTTACTCGTCGGTATTTACAGCCGAGGCTTTTGCTGTTTTCAAAGCTTTAGAATATGCGATACATAGCAACGGCAAATTTGTTATTTGCTCGGACAGCTTTTCTTGTCTATCTGCTGTTTGTAACATTCGGAATACTGCCTCACTTATCTCGAATATTCGTGACATGTGCGTTAAATACAGTCATAAAGTTGCACTACTCTGGGTACCAGGACATGTTGGTATTATGGGAAATGAACATGCAGACCACGCAGCTCGGTTTTTTGAATCAGCGCCAACCCTACAATATGAGCCACATGACAGAAACGACCTTTGTAATATGCTGGACCGCTACGTTAACGAAATTAAACACACGGAATGGAAACGTTTCGACCATTGGTACTCTACCTTTAATCCCACAAAGACAAAAGTTGTATATCCTAGGAATATATCTCGTCTACAAGCTACCATCTTCACACGTCTAAGGATTGGCCACACACAACTTACACATCAGCACCTCCTTACTGGCAAAGTAAAACCATCTTGCCCTCTCTGCGCTAGCACGCTATCACTTCATCACATTTTTAACGAATGTTCGGCTTTAGCGAGTATTAGGCAAAGGCACAATTTTTTTTCCCAAAATATCAAGAATTGTTAAAATTCCCTTCGTTTGCAAATATTATAAGCATTTATAATTTTATTACTGATTGTTACTTACAAAATAAAATATAACTTTATTTCTAGCTAGTAACCTAAGTTATCTGTTTGTTCAGAGTCGATGGCTTTAATAGCTCGTACTCTTTTATTTTTTTTTTTTTAATATTAGGTTTAATATTACTTTGTATATTTCTCCTAATAAATAAATAAAATTTTATACCTAAATATAAGACTACGGAATTCTTCCAAATGTACTGTCGTTATGCCGCCATGGCTCTTTATCAACTTCAATACGTTAAAGAAGGTTAATTAACTTAAATATGTTAAACTAAGGATTTGAAGCATTCCGATATCGCTTGCTAAATGTGTATATACAAGAAAATCGAATTTATACCTAAATATAAGATAACTGAATTCTTCTAAATGCACCGCCGTTATGCCGTTAAGGCTTTATGTAGACTTCAGTGCGTTAAAGAAGGTTTATTAACTTAAATATGTTAAACTAATGATTTGAAGCATTTCGATATCGATTGCTGAATGCGATATACAAGAAAATCGACTTTATACCAAATGTACTGTCATTATGCCGCCATGGCTTTGTATCAACTTCAATACGTTAAAGAAGTTTAATAATTTTAAATATGTTAAACTAATGGTTTGAAGCATTTTGGTATCGCTTGCTAAATGAGTATATACAAGAAAGTCAAATTTATACCTAAATATAAGATAACGGAATTCTTCTAAATGCAGTGCAGTTATACCGTTAAGGCTTTATGTAAACTTCAGTGCGTTAAAGAAGTTTTATTAACTTAAATATGTTAAACTAATGATTTGAAGCATTTCGCTATCGATTGCTAAATGTGTATATACAAGAAAATCGACATTATACCTAAATATAAGATTACGGAATTCTTCAAATGCACTGCCGTTATGCCGTTAAGGCGTTTGCAGACTTCAGTAAGATAAAGAGGGTTAATTAACTTAAATATGTTAAACTAATGATTTGAAGTTTTTCGAAATCGATTGCTAAATGCATATATACAACAAATTCGACTTAATACCTAAATATAAGATTACGGATTTCTTCTAAATGCACTGCCGTTATGCCGTTTTGGCTTTATATTAACTTCAGTTCGTTAAAGAAGGTTTATTAACTTAAATATGTTAAACCAGTTATTTGAAGCATTTCGATATCGATTGCTTAATGCATATATACAAAAAAATCGACTTTATACCTAAATATAAGACTACGGAATTCTTCCAAATGTACTGTCGTTATGCCGCCATGGCTCTTTATCAACTCCAATACGTTAGAGAAGATTAATTAACTTAAATATGTTAAACTAAGGATTTGAAGCATTTCGATATCGCTTGCTAAATGTGTATATGCAAGAAAATCGAATTTATACCTAAATATAAGATAACTGAATTCTTCTAAATGCACCGCCGTTATGCCGTTAAGGCTTTATGTAGACTTCAGTGCGTTAAAGAAGGTTTATTTACTTAAATATGTTAAACTAATGTTTTGAAGATTTTCGAAATCGATTGCTAAATGCATATATACAAAAAAATCGACTGCCGTTATGCCGTTAAGGCGTTTGCAGACTTCAATAAGATAATAAGGGATAATTAACTTAAATATGTTAAACTAATGATTTGAAGATTTTCGAAATCGATTGCTTAATGCATATATACAACAAATTCGACTTAATACCTAAATATAAGATTACGGATTTCTTCTAAATGCACTGCCGTTATGCCGTTATGGCTTTATATTAACTTCAGTTCGTTAAAGAAGGTTTATTAACTTAAATATGTTAAACCAGTTATTTGAAGCATTTCGATATCGATTGCTTAATGCATATATACAAGAAAATCGACTTTATACCTAAATATAAGACTACGGAATTCTTCCAAATGTACTGTCGTTATGCCGCCATGGCTCTTTATCAACTTCAATACGTTAGAGAAGGTTAATTAACTTAAATGTGTTAAACTAAGGATTTGAAGCATTTCGATATCGCTTGCTAAATGTGTATATACAAGAAAATCGAATTTATACCTAAATATAAGATAACAGAATTCTTCTAATTGCACCGCCGTTATGCCGTTAAGGCTTTATGTAGACTTCAGTGCGTTAAAGAAGGTTTATTAACTTAAATATGTTAAACTAATGATTTGAAGCATTTCGATATCGATTGCTGAATGCGATATACAAGAAAATCGACTTTATACCTAAATATAAGATTACGGAATTCTTCTACATGCACTGTCGTTATGCCGCCATGGCTTTATATCAACTTCAATACGTTAAAGAAGGTTAATTAACTTAAATATGTTAAACTAATGATTTGAAGCATTTCGATATCGATTTCTAAATGCATATATACAAGAAAGTCGAATTTATACCCAAATATAAAATTGCGGAATTCTTCTAAATGCAGTGCAGTTATACCGCCATGGCTTCATGTCACCGTCGGTAGGTTAAAGAAGGTAATTTTACTTATATATGTTAAACTAATGATTTGAAGCATTTCGATATCGATTGCTTAATGTGCTAGTACAAGAAACTTGACTTTATACCTAAACATAGGATAACGGAATTCTTCCAAATGCACTGCCGTTATTCCGCCATGGCCTTATGTTAACTTCAGTTAGTTAAAGAAGGTTTATTAACTCAAATATGTTAAACCTGTTATTTGAAGCATTTCGATATCGATTGCTTAATGCATATATACAAGAAAATCGACTTTATACCTAAATATAAGATTATGGAATTCTTCCAAATTACTGTCGTTATGGCGCCATGGCTTTATTTCACCTTCAATACGTTAAAGATGGTTAATTAACCCTTATATGTTAAACTAATGATTTGAATCATTTCGATATCGATTGCTAAATGCGTATTAACAAGAAAATCGGCTTTATACCTAAATATAAGATTACGGAATTCTTCCAAATTACTGTCGTTATAGCGCCATGGCTTTATTTCACCTTCAATACGTTAAAGATGGTTAATTAACCCTTATATGTTAAACTAATGATTTGAATCATTTCGATATCGATTGCTAAATGTGTATATACAAAAAAATCGACTTTATACCTAAATATAAGATTACGGAATTCTTCCAAATGTATTGTCGTTATGCCGCCATAGTTTGTATCAACTTCAATACGTTAAAGAAGGTTAATTATTTTAAATATGTTAAACTAATGGTTTGAAGCATTTCGATACCGACTGCTAAATGTGTATATACAAAAAAATCGAATTTATACCTAAATATAAGATGTTATGCCGCCATGGCTTTGTGTAAACTTCAGTGCGTTAAAGTAGGTTTGTTAGCTTAAATATGTTAAACTAATGATTTGAAGCATTTCGATATCGATTGCTAAATGAGTATATACAAGAAAATCGACTTTATACCTAAATATAAGACTACGGAATTCTTCCAAATGTACTGTCGTTATGCCGCCATGGCTCTTTATCAACTTCAATACGTTAGGGAAGGTTAATTAACTTAAATATGTTAAACTAAGGATTTGAAGCATTTCGATATCGCTTGCTAAATGTGTATATACAAGAAAATCGAATTTATACCTAAATATAAGATAACTGAATTCTTCTAAATGCACCGCCGTTATGCCGTTAAGGCTTTATGTAGACTTCAGTGCGTTAAAGAAGGTTTATTAACTTAAATATGTTAAACTAATGATTTGAAGCATTTCGATATCTATTGCTGAATGCGATATACAAGAAAATCGACTTTATACCTAAATATAAGATCACGGAATTCTTCCAAATGTACTGTCGTTATGCCGCCATGGCTTTGTATCAACTTCAATACGTTAAAGAAATTTAATTATTTTAAATATGTTAAACTAATGGTTTGAAGCATTTTGATATCGCTTGCTAAAAGAGTATATACAAGAAAGTCAAATTTATACCTAAATATAAGATAACGGAATTCTTCTAAATGCCGTGCAGTTATACCGTTAATGCTTTATGTAGACTTCAATACGTTAAAGAAGGTTAATTAACTTAAATATGTTAAACTAATGATTTGAAGCATTTCGATATCGATTGCAAAATGTGTATATACAAGAAAATCGAATTTATACCTAAATATAAGATTACGGAATTCTTCTACATGCACTGTCGTTATGCCGCCATGGCTTTATATCAACTTCAATACGTTAAAGAAGGTTAATTAACTTAAATATGTTAAACTAATTATTTGAAGCTTTTCGATATCGATTTCTAAATGCATATATACAAGAAAGTCGAATTTATACCTAAATATAAAATTGCGGAATTCTTCTAAATACAGTGCAGTTATACCGCCATGGCTTCATGTCACCTTCGGTAGGTTAAAGAAGGTAATTTTACTTATATATGTTAAACTAATGATTTGAAGCATTTCGATATCGATTGCTAAATGTGCTAGTACAAGAAACTTGACTTTATACTTAAATATAGGATAACGGAATTCTTCCAAATGCACTGCCGTTATTCCGCCATGGCCTTATGTTAACTTCAGTTAGTTAAAGAAGGTTTATTAACTCAAACATGTTAAACCAGTTATTTGAAGCATTTCGATATCGATTGCTTAATGCATATATACAAGAAAATCGACTTTATACCTAAATATAAGATTACGGAATTCTTCCAAATTACTGTCGTTATGGCGCAATGGCTTTATTTCACCTTCAATACGTTTAAAATGGTTAATTTACTTAAATATGTTAAACTAATGATTTGAAGCATTTCGATATCGATTGCTTAATGCATATATGCAAGAAAATCGACTTTATACCTAAATATAAGATTACGGAATTCTTCTAAATGCACTGTCGTTATGCCGCCATGGCTTTATTTCACCTTCAATACGTTAAAGATGGTTAATTAACTTAAATATGTTAAACTAATGATTTGAAGATTTTCGAAATCGACTGCTAAATGCATATATACAACAAAATCGATTTTATACCTAAATATAAGATTACGGAATTCTTTCAAATGTACTGTCGTTATGCCGCCATGGCTTTATATCAACTTCAATACGTTAACGAAGGTTAATTAACTTAAATTTGTTAAACTAATGATTTGAAGCATTTCGATATCGATTGCTATATGTGTATATACAAAAAAATCGAATTTATACCTAAATATAAGATTACGGAATTCTTCTACATGCACTGCCGTTATGCCGCCATGGCTTTGTGTTAACTTCAGTGCGTTAAAGTAGGTTCGTTAACTTAAATATGTTAAACTAATGATTTAAAGCATTTCGATATCGATTGCTAAATGAGTATATTCAAGCAAATCGACTTTTTAAGTTAATAAACCTTTTTAAGGAACAGAAGTTGGCTTAAAGCCATGGCGGCATAACGGCAGTGCATTTAGAAGAATTCCGTAATCTTATATTAGGTATAAAGTCGATTTTCTTGTACATACACATTTAGCTATCGATATCGAAATGCTTCAAATCATTAGTTTAACATGTTAAGTTAATAAACATTTTTTAGCATACTGAAGTCTACATATAGCCTTAACGGTATAACGACAGTGCCTTAAGAAGTATTCCGTATTGCTATAATTTT
>JAPZAG010001968.1:0-23285 GCA_027475135.1 Bactrocera correcta
AACAGATGCAATTGTACATAATGAAAGTTCATATTCCTTAAAGGCAAATCGTTGGGATCGAAAATTGAAACAAAATGTTGAGGTGGATTGTCCAGCTATTGTGAAAGAATACAACCAGCATATGGGTGGTGTGGATTTGGTTGACGGATTGATTGGTCGATACCACATAAAAATGAAAACCAGAAAATGGACAAATAAATTATTTTACCACATGCTGGACGTGAGTATGGTGAATGCATATTGTCTTTATAACCGACTAAATAAGGACGTCCTAAAGTGTAAACTTCCTGACTTCAGATCAGAAGTGGCAGAAACACTTTGTTTGATTGGTTCGACAAAACCTGTAAAACGTGGTCGTCCATCGTCTTTAACACCTCCACCAAAAGCTAAAAAGACGTATCACCTATCAGAAAATATAAGATACGATCAAATAGGACACTGGTGTAAGTTTTTGGACCGCTCAGGCAAAAAAATGTGCAAATTTCGTGGATGCAAATCAGAAACTCAGGCATTTTGCATTAAATGTAAAATTAATTTATGCAATTCAACGGCAAAAGATTGTTTTTTCAAATATCACAATAAAGAAGAAATGAAAACATAAATTTATATGAACAATAAGGGTTAATGCATAGGTCCGCCTTGAGGATTCGTCTTCACAGACCTGAATATAGTCTAATATAAAAAACACAGTCGAAACAAAAATTCATGCATTAGAGGGTTAAATATGTTAATCTAATGATTTGAAGCATTTCGGTATCGATTGCTATATGAGTGTATATAAGAAAATCGGCTTTATACCTAAATATAAGATTACGGAATTCTTCTAAATGCACTGCCGTTATGCCGCCATGGATATATGCCAACTTCAGATCGTTAAAGAAGGTTTATTAACATAAATATGTTAAACGAATGATTTGAAGCATTTCGATATCGATAGATAAGTGTGTATATACAAGAAAAACGACTTTATACCTAAATATAAGATTACGGAATTCTTCTAAATGCACTGTCGTTATGCCGCCATGGCCTTAAGCCAACTTCAGTTCGTTAAAGAAGGTTTATTAACTTAAATATGTTAAACCAGTTATTTGAAGCATTTCGATATCGATTGCTTAATGCTAGTATACCAGAAAATCGACTTTATACCTAAATATAAGACTTCGGAATTCTTCCAAATGTACTGTCTTTATGCCGCCATGGCTTTATATCAACTTCAATACCTTAAAGAAGGTTAATTAACTTAAATATGTTAAAATAATGATTTGAAGCATTTCGATATCGATTGCTAAATGCGTATATACAACAAAATCGACTTTATACCTAAATATAAGATTACGGAATTCTTCTAAATGCACTGTCGTTATGCCGCCATGGCTTTACATCACCTTCATTACGTTAAAGAAGGTTAATTAACTTAAATATGTTAAACTAATTATTTGAAGCATTTCGATATCGATTGCTAAATGTGTATGTACAACAAAATCGACTTTATACCTAAATATAAGATAACGGAATTCATATAAATATACTGCCGTTATGCCGTTATGGCTTTATATAAACTTCAGTAAGATAAAGAAGTTTAATTAACTTAAATATGCTAAACCAGTTATTTGAAGCATTTCGATATATATTGCTAAATGTGTAAATACAAGAAAATCGACTTAATACCTAAATATAAGATAGCGGAATTCATATAAATATACTGCCGTTATGCCGCCATAGCTTTGTATCACCTTCATTACGTTAAAGAAGGTTAACTAACTTAAATATGTTAAACTAATGATTTGAAGCATTTCGATATCGATAGCTAAATGTGTATATACAAGAAAATCGACTCTATACCTAAATATAAGATAACGGAATTCTTCTAGATGCTCTGTCGTTATGCCGCCATGGCTATATGCAACCTTCAGATCGTTAAAGAAGGTCTATTAACATAAATATGTTAGACTTATGAGTTGAAGCATCTCGATATCGATCGCTAAATGTGTATATACAAGAAAATCGACTTTTTACATAAATATAAGACTACAGAATTCTTCCAAATGTACTGTCGTTATGCCGCCATGGCTTTATATCAACTTCAATACGTTAAAGAAGGTTGATTAACTTAAATATGTTAAACTAATGATTTGAAGCATTTCGATATCGATAGCTAAATGTGTATATACAAGAAAATCGACTTTATACCTAAATATGAGATTACGGAATTCTTCTAAATGCACTGCCGTTAGGCCGCCATGGCCTTAAGCCAACTTCAGTTCGTTAAAGAAGGTTTATTAACTTAAATATTTTAAACCAGTTATTTGAAGCATTTCGATATCGATTGCTAAATGTTTATATACAAGAAAATTGACTTTATACCTAAATATAAGACTGCGGAATTCTTACAAATGTACTGTCGTTATGCCGCCCTGGCTTTATATCAACTTCAGTACGTTAAAGAAGGTTAATTAACTTAAATATGTTAAAGTAATGATTTAAAGCATTTCGATATCGATTGCTAAATGCGTATATACAACAAAATCGACTTTATAACTAATTATAAGATAACGGAATTCATATAAATATACTGTACACTTCAGTAAGATAAAGAAGGTTAATTAACTGAAATATGCTTAACCAGTTATTTGAAACATTTCGATATCGATTACTAAATGCGTATTTACAACAAAATCGACTTTATACCTAAATATAAGATTACGGAATTCTTTTAAATGCTAAATGTGTAAATACAAGAAAATCTACTTAATACTTAAATATAAGATTACGTAATTCTTCTAAATGCTTTGCCGTTAAGCCGTTTGTAGACTTCAGTAAGCTAAAAAGCGTTTATTAACTTAATATGTTAAACCAATGATATGAAGCATTTCGATATCGATAGCTAAATGTGTATATACAAGAAAATCGACTTTATACCTAAATATAAGATTACGGAATTCTTCTAAATGCACTGCCGTTATGCCGCCATGGCTATATGCCAACTTCAGATCGTTAAAGAAGGTTTATTAACTTACATATGTTAACTAAATAATGATTTGAAGCATTTCGATATCGATTGCTAAATATGTAAATACAAGAAACTCGACTTTATACCTAAATATAAGATTACGGAATTCTTCTAAATGCACTGCAGTTATACCGTTAAGGCTTTATGTAGACTTCAGTGCGTTAAAGAAGGTTTATTAACTTAACTATGTTAAACTAATGATTTGAAGCATTTCGATATCGACAGCTAAATGTGTATATACTAGAAAATCGACTTTATACCTTAATATAAGATAACGGAATTCTTCTAAATGCACTGCCGTTAGGCCGCCATGGATATATGCCAACTTCAGATCGTTAAAGAAGGTTTATTAACATAAATATGTTAAACTAATGAGTTGAAGCATCTCGAGATCGATTGCTAAATGTGTAAATACAAGAAAATCGACTTTATACCTAAACATAAAATTATAACATTACGGAATTCTTCTAAATGCACTGCCGTTATACCGTTAAGGCTTTATGTAGACTTCTGTAAGCTAAAAAGGGTTTATTAACTTAATATGTTAAACTAATGAGTTGAAGCATTTCGATATCGATAGTTAAATGTGTATATACAAGAAAATCGGTTTTATACCTAAATATGAGATAACGGAATTCTTCTACATGCACTGCCGTTAGGCCGCCATGGATATATGCCAACTTCAGATCGTTAAAGAAGGTTTATTAACTTAAATATGTTAAACTAATGAGTTAAAGCATCTCGATATCGATTGCTAAATATGTATATACAGCAAAATCGACTTTATACCTAAATATAAGATTACGGAATTCTTCTAAATGCACTGCCGTTATGTCGCCATGGCTTTATATCAACTTCAATACGTTAAAGAAGTTTAATTAACTTAAATATGTTAAACGAATGATTTGAAGCATTTCGATATCGATTGCTTAATGTGTATATACAAGAAAATCGACTTTATACCTAAATATAAGATTACGGAATTCTTCCAAATGTATTGTCGTTATTCCGCCATGGCTTTATGCCAACTCCCGTTCGTTAAAGAAGGTTTATTAATTTACATATGTTAACTAAATAATGATTTGAAGCAAAATCGACTTTATACCTTAATATAAGATTACGGAATTCTTCTAAATGCACTGCAGTTATACCGTTAAGGCTTTATGTAGACTTCAGTGCGTTAAAGAAGGTTTTTTAACTTAAATATGTTAAACTTATGATTTGAAGCATTTCGGTATCGATTGCTAAATGAGTATATACAAGAAAATCGGCTTTATACCTAAATATAAGATTACGGAATTCTTCTAAATGCACTGCCGTTATGCCGCCATGGCTTTATATCAACTTCAATACGTTAAAGAAGGTTAATTAACTTAAATATGTTAAACTAATGACTTAAAGCATTTCGATATCGCTTGCTAATTATGTATATACAAGAAAATCGACTTTATACCTAAATATAAGATTACGGAATTCTTCCAAATGTATTGTCGTTATTCCGCCATGGCTTTATGCCAAATTCCGTTCGTTAAAGAAGGTTTATTAACTTACATATGTTAACTAAATAATGATTTGAAGCAAAATCGACTTTATACCTTAATATAAGATTACGGAATTCTTCTAAATGCACTGCAGTTATACCGTTAAGGCTTTATGTAGACTTCAGTGCGTTAAAGAAGGTTTATTAACTTAAATATGTTAAACTAATGATTTGAAGCATTTCGATATCGATTGCTTAATGTGTATATACAAGAAAATCGACTTTATACCTAAATATAAGATTACGGAATTCTTCCAAATGTATTGTCGTTATTCCGCCATGGCTTTATGCCAACTTCCGTTCGTTAAAGAAGGTTTATTAACGTACATATGTTAACTAAATAATGATTTGAAGCAAAATCGACTTTATACCTTAATATAAGATTACGGAATTCTTCTAAATGCACTGCAGTTATACCGTTAAGGCTTTATGTAGACTTCAGTGCGTTAAAGAAGGTTTATTAACTTAAATATGTTAAACTAATGATTTGAAGCATTTCGGTATCGATTGCTAAATGTGTATATACTAGAAAATCGACTTTATACCTTAATATAAGATATTGGAATTCTTCTAAATGCACTGCCGTTAGGCCGCCATGGATATATGCCAACTTCAGATCGTTAAAGAAGGTTTATTAACATAAATATGTTAAACTAATGAGTTGAAGTATCTCGATATCGATTGCTAAATGCGTAAATACAAGAAAATCGACTTTATACCTAAATATAAAATTATAACATTACGGAATTCTTCTAAATGCACTGCCGTTATACCGTTAAGGCTTTATGTAGACTTCTGTAAGCTAAAAAGGGTTTATTAACTTAATATGTTAAACTAATGAGTTGAAGCATTTCGATATCGATAGCTAAATGTGTATATACAAGAAAATCGGTTTTATACCTAAATATAAGATAACGGAATTCTTCTACATGCACTGACGTTATGCCACCATAGCTTTATGCCAACTTTAGTTCGTTAAAGAAGGTTTATTAACTAAATATGTTAAACTAATGAGTTAAAGCATCTCGATATCGATTGCTAAATATGTATATACAGCAAAATCGACTTTATACCTAAATATAAGATTACGGAATTCTTCTAAATGCACTGCCGTTATGTCGCCATGGCTTTATATCAACTTCAATACGTTAAAGAAGGTTAATTAATTTAAATATGTTAAACGAATGATTTGAAGCATTTCGATATCGATTGCTTAATGTGTATATACAAGAAAATCGACTTTATACCTAAATATAAGATTACGGAATTCTTCCAAATGTATTGTCGTTATTCCGCCATGGCTTTATGCCAACTTCCGTTCGTTAAAGAAGGTTTATTAACTTACATATGTTAACTAAATAATGATTTGAAGCAAAATCGACTTTATACCTTAATATAAGATTACGGAATTCTTCTAAATGCACTGCAGTTATACCGTTAAGGCTTTATGTAGACTTCAGTGCGTTAAAGAAGGTTTATTAGCTTAAATATGTTAAACTAATGATTTGAAGCATTTCGGTATCGATTGCTAAATGTGTATATACTAGAAAATCGACTTTATACCTTAATATAAGATAACGGAATTCTTCTAAATGCACTGCCGTTAGGCCGCCATGGATATATGCCAACTTCAGATCGTTAAAGAAGGTTTATTAACTTAAATATGTTAAACTAATGACTTAAAGCATTTCGATATCGCTTGCTAAATATGTATATACAAGAAAATCGACTTTATACCTAAACATAAAATTATAACATTACGGAATTCTTCTAAATGCACTGCCGTTATACCGTTAAGGCTTTATGTAGACTTCTGTAAGCTAAAAAGGGTTTATTAACTTAATATGTTAAACTAATGAGTTGAAGCATTTCGATATCGATAGCTAAATGTGTATATACAACAAAATCGACTTTATA
The DNA here is from genome assembly GCA_027475135.1 of Bactrocera correcta. Taxonomy (NCBI): domain Eukaryota; kingdom Metazoa; phylum Arthropoda; class Insecta; order Diptera; family Tephritidae; genus Bactrocera; species Bactrocera correcta. Next base: position 6,468 of record JAPZAG010001968.1, read on the forward strand.
CCTAAATATAAGATTACGGAATTCTTCAAAATGTACTGTCGTTATGCCGCCATGGCTTTATATAAACTTCAATACGTTAAAGAAGGTTACTTAACTTAAATATGTTAAACTAATGAGTTAAAGCATCTCGATATCGATTGCTAAATATGTATATACAGCAAAATCGACTTTATACCTAAATATAAGATTACGGAATTCTTCTAAATGCACTGCCGTTATGTCGCCATGGCTTTATATCAACTTCAATACGTTAAAGAAGTTTAATTAACTTAAATATGTTAAACGAATGATTTGAAGCATTTCGATATCGATTGCTTAATGTGTATATACAAGAAAATCGACTTTATACCTAAATATAAGATTACGGAATTCTTCCAAATGTATTGTCGTTATTCCGCCATGGCTTTATGCCAACTTCCGTTCGTTAAAGAAGGTTTATTAACTTACATATGTTAACTAAATAATGATTTGAAGCAAAATCGACTTTATACCTTAATATAAGATTACGGAATTCTTCTAAATGCACTGCAGTTATACCGTTAAGGCTTTATGTAGACTTCAGTGCGTTAAAGAAGGTTTATTAGCTTAAATATGTTAAACTAATGATTTGAAGCATTTCGGTATCGATTGCTAAATGGGTATATACTAGAAAATCGACTTTATACCTTAATATAAGATAACGGAATTCTTCTAAATGCACTGCCGTTAGGCCGCCATGGATATATGCCAACTTCAGATCGTTAAAGAAGGTTTATTAACATAAATATGTTAAACTAATGAGTTGAAGCATCTCGATATCGATTGCTAAATGCGTAAATACAAGAAAATCGACTTTATACCTAAACATAAAATTATAACATTACGGAATTCTTCTAAATGCACTGCCGTTATACCGTTAAGGCTTTATATAGACTTCTGTAAGCTAAAAAGGGTTTATTAACTTAATATGTTAAACTAATGAGTTGAAGCATTTCGATATCGATAGTTAAATGTGTATATACAACAAAATCGACTTTATACCTAAATATAAGATTACGGAATTCTTCAAAATGTACTGTCGTTATGCCGCCATGGCTTTATATCAACTTCAATACGTTAAAGAAGGTTACTTAACTTAAATATGTTAAACTAATGATTTGACGCATTTCGATATCGATTGCTAAATGCGTATATACAACAAAATCGACTTTATACCTAAATATAAGATTACGGAATGCTTCTAAATTCACTGTCGTTATGCCGCCATGGCTTTATATCACCTTTATTACGTTAAAGAAGGTTAACTTACATAAATATGTTAAACTAATGATTTGAAGATTTCCGATATCGATTGCTAAATGTGTAAATACAAGAAAATCGACTATATACCTAAATATAAGACTACGGAATTCTTCCAAATGTACTGTCGTTATGCCGCCATGGCCTTATATCACCTTCATTACGTTAAAGAAGGTTAATTAACTTAAATATGTTAAACTAATGATTTGAAGCATTTCGATATCGATTGCTAAATGCGGAGATTACGGAACTCTTCTACCTGCACTGCCGTTATGCCGCCATGGCTTTATATCACCTTCATTACGTTGAAGAAGGTTAATTAACTTGAATATGTTAAACTAATGATTTGAAGCATTTCGATATCGATTGCTAAATGCGTATGTACAACAAAATCGACTTTATACCTAAATATAAGATAACTGAATTCATATAAATATACTGCCGTTATGCCGTTAAGGCTTTATGTAAACTTCATTAAGATAAAGAAGGTTAATTAACTTAAATATGCTAAACCAGTTATTTGAAGCATTTCGATATATATTGCTAAATGTGTAATTACAAGAAAATCGAATTTATACCTAAATTTAAAATTATAACATTACGGATATCTTTTAAATGCACTGCTGTTACACTGTTTTGGCTTTATGTAGACTTCAGTAATCTAAAAAGCGTTTATTAACTTAATATGTTAAACTAATGATTTGAAGCATTTCGATATCGATAGCTAAATGTGTATATACAAGAAAATCGACTTTATACATAAATATAAGACTACGGAATTCTTCCAAATGTATTGTCGTTATTCCGCCATGGCTTTATGCCAACTTCCGTTCGTTAAAGAAGGTTTATTAACTTACATATGTTACATATGTTTTTTGAAGCATTTCGATATATATTGCTAAATGTTTAAATACAAGAAAATCGACTTTATACCTAAATATAAAATTATAACATTACGGAATTCTCCTAAATGCACTGCCGTTATACTGTTAAGGCTTTATGTAGACTTCAGTAATCTAAAAAGCGTTTATTAACTTAATATGTTGAACTAATGATTTGAAGCATTTCGATATTGATAGCTAAATGCGTATATACAAGAAAATCGACTTTATGCCTAAATATAAAATATGCTAAACCAGTTATTTGAATTCATTGCCGTTAAGGCTTTACGTAAACTTCATTAAAATAAAGAAGGTTAATTAACTTAAATATGCTAAACCAGTTATTTGAAGCATTTCGATATATATTGCTAAATGTGTAAATACAAGAAAATCGACTTTATACATAAATATAAGACTACGGAATTCTTCCAAATCTATTTTCGTTATTCCGCCATGGCTTTATGCCAACTTCCGTTCGTTAAAGAAGGTTTATTAACTTACATGTGTTAACTAAATAATGATTTGAAGCAAAATCGACTTTATACCTTAATATAAGATTACGGAATTCTTCTAAATGCACTGCAGTTATACCGTTAAGGCTTTATGTAGACTTCAATGCGTTAAAGAAGGTTTATTAACTTAACCCTCTAGTGCATATGCCTGCCTACAGACGGGGTGTTTTCAAAATCAGATATAAAATATTTCTTTTAATATTAAAATTCGGATTTTTTTTCAAAAGAACGCTTAAAGTTCAACTTACGTAATGGTTTTTTCAGATTGGCAATACTACTTCTAGTTTTGACGTACTGTCAATTTGAAGTGACAGATTAGCACTTTCCCGCCAATTTAATTATTTTTGCAATCAACACAATTTTCTGAACAACAAGAAATATAAATTCTTGTGTCGTTTCAAGTTGAAAAAAATACTTACGGGTGTGGAATTTTGTGCTCTTTATGATAGTGTTCGATTTATAATAAAAAAACTAATAGCAGGTGAGTAAATTCGAAAATATTGAACTCCGCCTTGAGGCGGACTCATGCATTGCGCTGCCTACCTTTTTCAAGTAAAATGAAATATTTGTGATACAATTGAAAATTTTTCTTATTTTATTATTGAATAATAATCAGATATGTCGCGTTATTCTAAGACCCATATGACGGATGAAGAAATTCGACAATATTTCGAAGAGTCGCAATTGGTAACTGATACTTCCGACAATGAATGCGATTTTGATAGTGACGATTCTGATATGGATCCAACCTACTCACTACCGGAAAATGATACGATCATTGATGCAATGCTAAACTCCTCAGAAATGATGCGAAACGCAATCGAATGCAGTTTGAATGTGACAGACTTTGAAGAAAATGCTGAAATAATTGAGCTGCCACCGATTCCTCCATTGCCTGTTTGTGACGTTACTTCTAGTGTATTCTTACCGTCGACAGTGACACGTTCTGTGCACAAAGCATTAGAATCGCAAGAAAAAATCGGAGTCCTACCAGCTGCAAGTGATTTGAGAAACGATATGAGTGCGATAAGATCGATTCTTTGGAAGAAGAAAAAACTTCAGCTGAGTGTTGCAGATTTGGCTTTTCAAGGCCAGGACATGCCGGATTTTTTAAAATGTTTAAAAACACCTTACGACTGCTTTGCATATTTTGTGACCGAAGACTTTCTGAAGGTAATTTCTAATATATAACAGTTTATTAAATTTTTAATAAAAATTTTGCAGGCAATAGCCTTACAGATGAACTTGTATGCCAAGCAAAAAGATATATCTTCAAAGTTTTGTATCGATCACCAAGAGCTGCGTAAGTTTTTGGGAATATTGTTGTTTACGTCTGTTTATCGCTTTCCTAACAGTCGCTCATATTGGGGACAATACGGATTAGATCCGATACGTTTATCCATGACATGCAATCGATTTGAAGAAATTAGAAACCACTTGCATTTCAATAATGATGCGTCTCGTATAGAGAAAGGTCAACCTGGTTATGACCTCTTGTATAAAATAAGGCCGCTAGTAAAACATTTCAACCAACGTTTTTCTTCAGTTCCAATGCGGCAGAGACTTTGCGTTGATGAGCAAATGTGTGCCACGAAAATGAGTGGAAACCCAGTGAGGCAATATATGCCAGCAAAACCTCACAAATGGGGAGCGAAACTATTCGTGATTTGCGATTCCTTTGGATATTCGTATTCCTTTGAAGTTTATTGTGGCGCCGGCGATAACAAAATTTTGCCAAATTGTCCAGATCTTGGTGCTGCATCCAATGTTGTAGTTAGGTTGTCACAAGTCATACCAAACAATGCCAATCATATTATTTACTTTGACAACTTTTATACCTCATTGGGATTGCTATTATATATGAGAAGTCGCGGAATTCACAGTTTAGGTACAGTGCGAGGAAATCGAGTACCAAATATAAAACTTTCCACAGACGCAGAGCTGCAATCAAAAAAAGTAGCACGTGGGTATAATGAAGAATACGTGGGAAGTGTTTTTGGAGTAGACATAAGCAGCGTTTTGTGGTACGACACAAGAGCAGTTCGTCTGTTATCCACCTACGTAGGAACAGATGCAATTGTACATAATGAAAGTTCATATTCCTTAAAGGCAAATCGTTGGGATCGAAAATTGAAACAAAATGTTGAGGTGGATTGTCCAGCTATTGTGAAAGAATACAACCAGCATATGGGTGGTGTGGATTTGGTTGACGGATTGATTGGTCGATACCACATAAAAATGAAAACCAGAAAATGGACAAATAAATTATTTTACCACATGCTGGACGTGAGTATGGTGAATGCATATTGTCTTTATAACCGACTAAATAAGGACGTCCTAAAGTGTAAACTTCCTGACTTCAGATCAGAAGTGGCAGAAACACTTTGTTTGATTGGTTCGACAAAACCTGTAAAACGTGGTCGTCCATCGTCTTTAACACCTCCACCAAAAGCTAAAAAGACGTATCACCTATCAGAAAATATAAGATACGATCAAATAGGACACTGGTGTATATTTTTTGGACCGCTCAGGCAAAAAAATGTGCAAATTTCGTGGATGCAAATCAGAAACTCAGGCATTTTGCATTAAATGTAAAATTAATTTATGCAATTCAACGGCAAAAGATTGTTTTTTCAAATATCACAATAAAGAAGAAATGAAAACATAAATTTATATGAACAATAAGGGTTAATGCATAGGTCCGCCTTGAGGCGGGATTTTTATTTTACCTGTAAAAGGTACACAAATTGACAAATCGAAAAACTAACATCAGATTCGTCTTCACAGACCTGAATATAGTCTAATATAAAAATCACAGTCGAAACAAAAATTCATGCATTAGAGGGTTATATTTAGGTATAAATTCGATTTTTTTGTATATTCACATTTAGCAATCGATATCGAAATGCTTCAAATCATTAGTTTAACAAATCTAGGTTAATTAACCTTCTCTAGCGTATTGAAGTTGATATAAAGCCATGGCGGCATAACGACAGTACATTTGGAAGAATTCCGTAATCTTATATTTAGGTATAAAGTCGATTTTGTTGTATATACTCATTTAGCAATCGATATCGAAATGCTTCAAATCATTAGTTTAACATATTTAAGTTAACAAACCTACTTTAACGCACTGAAGTTAACACAAAGCCATGGCGGCATAACGGCAGTGCATGTAGAAGAATTCTGTAATCTTATATTTAGGTATAAATTCGATTTTTTTGTATATACTCATTTAGCAATCGATATCGAAATGCTTCAAATCATTAGTTTAACATATTTAAGTTAACAAACCTACTTTAACGCACTGAAGTTAACACAATATATAGATTACGCAATATAAATATAAGATTACGCAATTCTTCTAAATGCACTGCCGTTATGCCGTTATGGCTTTATGTTAACTTCAGTTCGTTAAAGAAGGTTTATCAACTAAAATATGCTAAACCAGTTATTTGAAGCATTTCCATATCGATTGCTAAATGTGTAAATACAAGAAAATCGACTTTGTACCTAAATATAAAATTATAACATTACGGAGTTCTTCTAAATGCACTGCCGTTATACCGTTAAGGCTTATGTAGACTTCAGTAAGCTAAAAAGCGTTTATTAACTTAATATGTTAAACTAATGATATGAAGCATTTCGATATCGATAGCTAAATGTGTATATACAAGAAAATCGACTTTATACCTAAATATAAGATTACGGAATTCTTCTACATGCACTGCCGTTATGCCGCCATGGCTATATGCCAACTTCAGATCGTTGAAGAAGGTTTATTAACATAAATATGTTAAACGAATGATTTGAAGCAATTCGATATCGATAGCTAAATGTGTATATACAAGAAAATCGACTTTATACCTAAATATAAGATAACGGAATTCTTCTACATGCACTGCCGTTATGCCGCCATGGCTATATGCCAACTTCAGATCGTTAAGGAAGGTTTATTAACTTAAATATGTTAAACGAATGATTCGAAGCATTTCGATATCGATTGCTAAATGTTTATATACAAGAAAATTGACTTTATACCTAAATATAAGACTGCGGAATTCTTCCAAATGTACGGTCGTTATGCCGCCATGGCTTTATATCAACTTCAATACGTTAAAGAAGGTTAATTAACTTAAATATGTTAAACTTATGATTTGAAGCATTTCGATATCGATTGCTAAATGCGTATATACAACAAAATCGACTTTATACCTAAACATAAGATTACGGAACTCTTCTACCTGCACTGTCGTTATGCCGCCATGGCTTTATATCACCTTCATTACGCTAAGGAAGGTTAATTAACTTAAATATGTTAAAATAATGATTTGAAGCATTTCGATATCGCCTGCTAAATGTGTATATACAAGAAAGTCGACTTTATACCTAAATATAAGATTACGGAATTCTTCTAAAAGCACTGCCGTTATGCCGGCATGGCCTTAAGCCAACTTCAGTTCGTTAAAGAAGGTTTAATAACTTAAATATGTTAATCCAGTTATTTGAAGCATTTCGACATCGATTGCTTAATGCATATATACCAGAAAATCGACTTTATACCTAAATATAAGACTACGGAATTCTTCCAAATGTACTGTCGTTATGCCGCCATGGCTTTATATCAACTTCAATACGTTAAAGAAGGCTAATTAACTTAAATATGTTAAACAAATGATATGAAGCATTTCGATATCGATAGCTAAATGTGTATATACAAGAAGATCGACTTTATACCTAAATATAAGATTACGGAATTCTTCTAAATGCACTGTCGTTATGCCGCCATGGCTTTATATCACCTTCCTTACGGTAAAGAAGATTAACTAACTTAAATGTGTTAAACTAATGAGTTGAAGCATCTCGATGTCGATCGCTTAATGTGTATATACAAGCAAATCGGCTTTTTACATAAATATAAGACAACGGAATTCTTCCAAATGGACTGTCGTTATGCCGCCATGGCCCTATATCAACTTCAATACGTTAAAGAAGGTTAATTAACTTAAATATGTTAAACTTATGATTTGAAGCATTTCGATATCGATAGCTAAATGTGTATATACAAGAAAATCGACTTTATACCTAAATATAAGATTGCGGAATTCTTCTACATGCACTGCCGTTATGCCGCCATGGCTATGTGCCAACTTCAGATCGTTAAAGAAGGTTTATTAACATAAATATGTTAAACGAATGATTTGGAGCATTTCGATATCGATAGCGAAATGTGTATATATAAGAAAATCGACTTTATACCTAAATATAAGATAACGGAATACATATAAATATACTGCCGTTATGCCGTTATGGCTTTATGTAAACTTAGTAAGAAGGTTAATTAACGTAAATATGCTTAGCCAGTTATTTGAAGCATTTCCATATCGATTGCAAAATGTGTATATGCAAGAAAATCGACTTTATGCCGAAATATAAGACTACGGAATTCTTCCAAATGCAGTGCCGTTATGGCTTTATGTCAGCTTCAGTTCGCTAAAGGAGGTTTATTAACTTAAATATGTTAAACCAGTTATCTGAAGCATTTCGATATCGATTGCGAAATGTATATATACAAGAAAATCGACTTTATATTTCAAATTATAACATTACGGAATTCTTCTAAATGCACTGCCGTTATAACGTTAAGGCTTTATGTAGACTTCAGTATGCTAAAAAATGATTATTAACTTAATATGTTAAACTAACAATTTGAAGCATTTCGATAGCTAAATGTGTATATACAAGAAAATCGACTTTATACCTAATATAAGTTTACGGAATTCTTCTAAATGCACTGCCGTTATGGCGCCATGGCTTTAAGCCAACTTCCGTTGGTTAAAGAAGGTTTATTAACTTAAATATGTTACACTAATGATTTAAAGCATTTCGATATCGATTGCTAAATGTGTATATACAAGAAAATCGACTTTATACATAAATGTAAGACTACGAAATTCTTCCAAATGTATTGTCGTTATGCTGCCATGGCTTTACATCAACTTCAATACGTTAAAGAAGGTTAATTAACTTAAATATGTTAAACCAGGTATTTGAAGCATTTCAATATCGATTGCTTAATGCGTATATACAACAAAATCGACTTTATACCTAAATATAAGATTACGGAATTCTTCTAAATGCACTGTCGTTATGCCGCCATGGCTTTATATCAACTTCATTACGTTAAAGAAGGTTAACTAACTTAAATATGTTAAACGAATGATTTGAAGCATTTCGATATCGATTGGTAAATGTGTATATACAAGAAAATCGACTTTATACATAAATGTAAGACTACGAAATTCTTCCAAATGTATTGTCGTTATGCTGCCATGGCTTTACATCAACTTCAATACGTTAAAGAAGGTTAATTAACTTAAATATGTTAAACCAGGTATTTGAAGCATTTCGATATCGATTGCTTAATGCGTATATACAACAAAATCGACTTTACCTAAATATAATATTACGGAATTCTTCTAAATGCACTGTCGTTATGCCGCCATGGCTTTATATCACCTTCGTTACGTTAAAGAAGGTTAACTAACTTAAATATGTTAAACGAATGATTTGAAGCATTTCGATATCGATAGCTAAATGTGTATATACAAGAAAGTCGACTTTATACCTAAATATAAGATTACGGAATTCTTCTAAATGCACTGCCGTTATGCCGGCATGGCCTTAAGCCAACTTCAGTTCGTTAAAGAAGGTTTATTAACTTAAATATGTTAATCCAGTTATTTGAAGCATTTCGACATCGATTGCTTAATGCATATATACCAGAAAATCGACTTTATACCTAAATATAAGATTACGGAATTCTTCTAAATGCACTGTCGTTATGCCGCCATGGCTTTATATCAACTTCATTACGTTAAAGAAGGTTAACTAACTTAAATATGTTAAACGAATGATTTGAAGCATTTCGATATCGATAGCTAAATGTGTATATACAAGAAAATCGACTTTTTAGATAAATGTAAGACTACGGAATTCTTCCAAATGGACTGTCGTTATGCCGCCATGGCTCTATATCAACTTCAATACGTTAAAGAAGGTTAATTAACTTAAATATGATAAACTAATGATTTGAAGCATTTCGATATCGATAGCTAAATGTGTATATACAAGAAAGTCGACTTTATACCTATATATAAGATTACGGAATTCTTCTAAATGCACTGCCGTTATGCCGCCATGGCCTTAAGCAAACTTCAGTTCGCTAAAAAAAAGGTTTATTAACTTAAATATGTTAAACCAGTTATTTGAAGCATTTCGACATCGATTGCTTAATGCATATATACCAGAAAATCGACTTTATACCTAAATATAAGACTACGGAATTCTTTCGAATGTACTGTCGTTATGCCCCCATGGCTTTATATCAACTTCAATACGTTAAAGAAGCCTAATTAACTTAAATATGTTAAACAAATGATATGAAGCATTTCGATATCGATAGCTAAATGTGTACATACAAGAAAATCGACTTTATAACTAAATATAAGATTATGGAATTCTTCTAAATGCACTGTCGTTATGCCGCCATGGCTTTATATCACCTTCCTTACGGTAAAGAAGGTTAAATAACTTAAATGTGTTAAACTAATGAGTTGAAGCATCTCGATATCGATCGCTTAATGTGTATATACAAGCAAAATCGGCTTTTTACATAAATTTAAGACAACGGAATTCTTCCAAATATACTGTCCTTATGCCGCCATGGCTTTTTAACACCTTCATACGCTATACAAGGTTAATTGACTTAAATATGTTAAACTAATGATTTGAAGCAGTTCGATATCGATTGCTTAATGCGTATGTACAACAAAATAGACATTAAACCTAAATATTAGATAACGGAATTCATATAAATATACTGCCGTTATGCCGTTATGTCTTTATGTAAACTTCATTAAGATAAAAAAGGTCAATTAACTTAAATATGCTAAACAGTTATTTGAAGCATTTCGATATATATTGCTAAATGTGTAAATACAAGAAAATCGACTTTATACCTAAATATAAAATTATAACATTACGGAATTCTTCTAAATGCACTGCCGTTATACTGTTAAGGCTAAAAAGCGTTTATTAACTTAATATGTTAAACTAATGATTTGAAGCATTTCGATATCGATGGCTAAATGTGTATATACAAGAAAATCGACTTTATTCCTAAATATAAGACTACGGAATTCTTCCAAATGTATTGCCGTTATGCCGCCGTGGCTATATACCAACTTCAGATCGTTAAAGAAGGTTTATTAACTTAAATATGTTAAGCTATATTGAAGCATTTCGATATCGATTGCGAAATGTATATATACAAGAAAATCGACTTTATATTTCAAATTATAACATTACGGAATTCTTCTAAATGCACTGCCGTTATAACGTTAAGGCTTTATGTAGACTTCAGTATGCTAAAAAATGATTATTAACTTAATATGTTAAACTAACAATTTGAAGCATTTCGATAGCTAAATGTGTATATACAAGAAAATCGACTTTATACCTAATATAAGTTTACGGAATTCTTCTAAATGCACTGCCGTTTTGGCGCCATGGCTTTAAGCCAACTTCCGTTGGTTAAAGAAGGTTTATTAACTTAAATATGTTACACTAATGATTTAAAGCATTTCGATATCGATTGCTAAATGTGTATATACAAGAAAATCGACTTTATACATAAATGTAAGACTACGAAATTCTTCCAAATGTATTGTCGTTATGCTGCCATGGCTTTACATCAACTTCAATACGTTAAAGAAGGTTAATTAACTTAAATATGTTAAACCAGGTATTTGAAGCATTTCAATATCGATTGCTTAATGCGTATATACAACAAAATCGACTTTATACCTAAATATAAAATTACGGAATTCTTCTAAAAGCACTGTCGTTATGCCGCCCTGGCTTTATATCAACTTCATTACGTTAAAGAAGGTTAACTAACTTAAATATGTTAAACGAATGATTTGAAGCATTTCGATATCGATTGGTAAATGTGTATATACAAGAAAATCGACTTTATACATAAATGTAAGACTACGAAATTCTTCCAAATGTATTGTCGTTATGCTGCCATGGCTTTACATCAACTTCAATACGTTAAAGAAGGTTAATTAAATTAAATATGTTAAACCAGGTATTTGAAGCATTTCGATATCGATTGCTTAATGCGTATATACAACAAAATCGACTTTACCTAAATATAATATTACGGAATTCTTCTAAATGCACTGTCGTTATGCCGCCATGGCTTTATATCACCTTCGTTACGTTAAAGAAGGTTAACTAACTTAAATATGTTAAACGAATGATTTGAAGCATTTCGATATCGATAGCTAAATGTGTATATACAAGAAAGTCGACTTTATACCTAAATATAAGATTACGGAATTCTTCTAAATGCACTGCCGTTATGCCGGCATGGCCTTAAGCCAACTTCAGTTCGTTAAAGAAGGTTTTTTAACTTAAATATGTTAATCCAGTTATTTGAAGCATTTCGACATCGATTGCTTAATGCATATATACCAGAAAATCGACTTTATACCTAAATATAAGATTACGGAATTCTTCTAAATGCACTGTCGTTATGCCGCCATGGCTTTATATCAACTTCATTACGTTAAAGAAGGTTTAAATAACTTAAATATGTTAAACGAATGATTTGAAGCATTTCGATATCGATAGCTAAATGTGTATATACAAGAAAATCGACTTTTTAGATAAATGTAAGACTACGGAATTCTTCCAAATGGACTGTCGTTATGCCGCCATGGCTCTATATCAACTTCAATACGTTAAAGAAGGTTAATTAAATTAAATATGATAAACTAATGATTTTAAGCATTTCGATATCGATAGCTAAATGTGTATATACAAGAAAGTCGACTTTTTACCTATATATAAGATTACGGAATTCTTCTAAATGCACTGCCCTTATGCCGCCATGGCCTTAAGCAAAATTCAGTTCGCTAAAAAAAAGGTTTATTAACTTAAATATGTTAAACCAGTTATTTGAAGCATTTCGACATCGATTGCTTAATGCATATATACCAGAAAATCGACTTTATACCTAAATATAAGACTACGGAAATTTTTTCGAATGTACTGTCGTTATGCCCCCATGGCTTTATATCAACTTCAATACGTTAAAGAAGCCTAATTAACTTAAATATGTTAAACAAATGATATGAAGCATTTCGATATCGATAGCTAAATGTGTACATACAAGAAAATCGACTTTATAACTAAATATAAGATTATGGAATTCTTCTAAATGCACTGTCGTTATGCCGCCATGGCTTTTTATCACCTTCCTTACGGTAAAGAAGGTTAAATAACTTAAATGTGTTAAACTAATGAGTTGAAGCATCTCGATATCGATCGCTTAATGTGTATATAAAGCAAAAACGGCTTTTTACATAAATTTAAGACAACGGAATTCTTCCAAATATACTGTCCTTATGCCGCCATGGCTTTTTAACACCTTCATTACGCTATACAAGGTTAATTGACTTAAATATGTTAAACTAATGATTTGAAGCAGTTCGATATCGATTGCTTAATGCGTATGTACAACAAAATAGACATTAAACCTAAATATTAGATAACGGAATTCATATAAATATACTGCCGTTATGCCGTTATGTCTTTATGTAAACTTCATTAAGATAAAAAAGGTCAATTAACTTAAATATGCTAAACCAGTTATTTGAAGCATTTCGATATATATTGCTAAATGTGTAAATACAAGAAAATCGACTTTATACCTAAATATAAAATTATAACATTACGGAATTCTTCTAAATGCACTGCCGTTATACTGTTAAGGCTAAAAAGCGTTTATTAACTTAATATGTTAAACTAATGATTTGAAGCATTTCGATATCGATGGCTAAATGTGTATATACAAGAAAATCGACTTTATTCCTAAATATAAGACTACGGAATTCTTCCAAATGTATTGCCGTTATGCCGCCGTGGCTATATACCAACTTCAGATCGTTAAAGAAGGTTTATTAACTTAAATATGTTAAGCTAATGAGTTGAAGCATCTCGATATCGATTGCTAAATGTGTGTATACAAGAAAATCGACTTTATACCTAAATATAAGATTACGGAATTCTTCTAAATGCACTGCCGTTATGCCGCCATGGCTTTATGCCAACTTCCGTTCGTTGAAGAAGGTTAATTATCTTAAATATGTTAAACTAATGATTTGAAGCATTTCGATATCGATTGCTAAATTTGTATGTACAACAAAATCGACTTTATACCTAAATATAAGATTACGGAATTCATATAAATATACTGCCGTTATGCCGTTATGGCTTTATGTAAACTTAGTAAGACAAAGAAGGTTAATTAACGTAAATATGCTAAGCCAGTTATTTGAAACATTTCCATGTCGATTGCAAAATGTGTATATGCAAGAAAATCGACTTTATGCCTAAATAAAAGACTACGGAATTCTTCCAAATGCAGTGCCGTTATGGCTTTATGTCAACTTCAGTTCGCTAAAGGAGGTTTATTAACTTAAATATGTTAAACCAGTTATCTGAAGCATATATATCGATTGCGAAATGCATATATACAAGAAAATCGACTTAATATATCAAATTATAATATTACGGAATTCTTCTAAATGCACTGCCGTTATACCGTTAAGGCTTTATGTAGACTTCAGTATGCTAAAAAATGTTTATTAACTTAATATGTTAAACTAATGATTTGAAGCATTTCGTTATCGATTGCTAAATGTTTATATACAAGAAAATTGACTTTATACCTAAATATAAGACTGCGGAATTCTTCCAAATATACTGTCCTTATGCCGCCATGGCTTTTTAACGCCTTCATTACGCTAAAGAAGGTTAATTAACTTAAATATGTTAAACTAATGATTTGAAGCATTCGATAGCTAAATGTGTATATACAAGAAAATCGACTTTATACCTAAATATAAGTTTACGGAATTCTTCTAAATGCACTGCCGTTATGCCGCCATGGCTTTAAGCCAACTTCCGTTCGTTAAAGAAGGTTTATTAACTTAAATATGTTAAACTAATGATTTGAAGCATTTCGGTATCGATTGCTAAATGTGTATATACAAGAAAATCGACTTTATACATAAATGTGAGACTACGAAATTCTTCCAAATGTATGGTCGTTATGCTGCCATGGCTTTACATCAACTTCAGTACGTTAAAGAAGGTTAACTTACTTAAATATGTTAAACGAATGATTTGAAGCATTTCGATATCGATAGCTAAATGTGTATATACAAGAAAATCGACTTTTTACCTAAATATAAGATTACGAAATTCTTCCAAATGCACTGCCGTTATACCGTTTTGGCTTTATGTAAACTTCAGTAAGGTAAAGAAGGTTAGTTAACTTAAATATGTTAAACTAATGATTTGGAGCATTTCGATATCGATTGCTAAATGTGTATATGCAATAAAATCGACTTTATACCTAAATATAAGATTACGGAATTCTTCCAAATCTACTGTCGTTATGCCGCCATGGCTTTATAACAACTTCAATACGTTAAAGAAGGTTATTTAACTTAAATATGTTAAACTAATGATTTGAAGCATTTCGATATTATTAAGACTGCGGAATTCTTCCAAATATACTGTCCTTATGCCGCCATGGCCGCCATTTCGATATCGATTGCTAAATGCGTATGTACAACAAAATCGACATTATACTTAAATATATGATAACGGAATTCATATAAATATACTGCCGTTATGCCGTTATGGCTTTATGTAAACTTCATTAAGATAAAGAAGGTTAATTAACTTAAATATGCTAAACCAGTTATTTGAAGCATTTCGATATATATTGCTAAATGTGTAAATACAAGAAAATCGAATTTATACCTAAATATAAAATAATAACATTACGGAATTCTTCTAAATGCACTGCCGTTATACTGTTAAGGCTTTATAAAGACTTCAGTAAGCTAAAAAGCGTTTATTAACTTAATATGTTAAACTAATGATTTGAAGCATTTCGATATCGATTGCTAAATGAGTATATACAAAAAAATCGACTTTATACCTAAATAGAGGATTACGGAATTCTTCTAAATGCACTGCCGTTATGCCGTTAAGGCTTTTGTAGACTTCAGTAAGATAAAGAGGGTTAATTATCTTAAATATGCTTAACTCATGATTTGAAGCATTTCGATGTCGATTGCTAAATGCGTATATACAACAAAATCGACTTAATACCTAAATATAAGATTACGGAACTCTTCCAAATGCCCTGCCGTTATGCCGTTAAGGCTTTTGTAGACTTCAGTAAGAAACAGAGGATTAATTTACTTAAATATGTTAAACTAATGATTTGAAGCTTTTCGATATCGATTGCTAAATGTGTATATACAAGAAAATCGACATTATACCTAAATATAAGATTACGGATTTCTTCCAAATATACTGTCGTTATGCGGCCATGGCTTTGTATCACCTTCAATACGTTAAAGAAGGTTTATTAATTTAAACATGTTACACTAATGATTTGAAGCATTTCGATATCGATTGCTAAATGAGAGTATACAAGAAAATCGAATTCATACCTAAATATAAGATTACGTAGTTCTTCCAAATGCACTGCCGTTATGCCGTTAAGGCTTTTGTAGACTTCAGTAAGAAAAAGAGGATTAATTTACTTAAATATGTTAAACTAATGATTTGAAGCTTTTCGATATCGATTGCTAAATGTGTATATACAAGAAAATCGACATTATACCTAAATATAAGATTACGGATTTCTTCTAAATGCACTGCCATTATGCCGTTAAGGCCTTTGTAGACTTCAGTAAGATAAAGAGCGTTAATTAACTTAAATATGTTAAACTAATGATTTGAAGCATTTCGATATCGATTGCTAAATGTGTATCTACAAAAAAATCAACTTTATACCTAAATATAAGATTACGGAACTCTTCCAAATGCACTGCCGTTATGCCGTTAAGGCTTTTGTAGACTTCAGTAAGATAAAGAGCGTTAATTAACTTAAATATGTTAAACTCATGATTTGAAGCATTTCGATTGCTAAATGCGTATATACAACAAAATCGACTTAATACCTAAATATAAGATTACGGAACTCTTCC
>JAPZAG010001969.1:0-23284 GCA_027475135.1 Bactrocera correcta
ACATTCATTAGGGTTTTTCAAAACAAATTTTGATTTTTTTTTTCAGCTTCGCTCTGCCCAATTTTTCTATTTTATGTAAAAGAAATTCTCCTTCGCTCTTTATTAGTTTCCCTTATACATACTTAAAATGTGATTATTCTCTTTTTATATTCTGAACAGAGTATATCTTCATTTTGACAAAAAAGGGCGTGATCAACATGACGAGAAGTTTCGGAGCCGTGTCCGAAACTGATCGATCAAAATCATGTCCTTAAAAACTTTTTTATTTGACCAGATATCTCCACGAAATTTGGCATGAATATATTCATAATATTGTCCAGTCAATTGGTATTGATCCTGTTATACAATACCTTTTGACCTCTAGACGGATAAGAGCAGAATGGAACGATCATTAAATGACCAAGGAAGTCTGTTGAGGTACTCTCCAAGGTGGAGTTCTATCCACGCTTCTATAGACATTAATAGTGAATAAACTGATAAGGAACGTGGACGACACTGCTATTTTAATAACGGGTAGGTACAGACCATTAGCAGTATTATGATCACCATTCCCAATAGAGGCCGGAACTATGCATCGCAAACGGGTCTGGGATTGAACCCGAAGAAAACAGATCTGTTTGTGTTCACAAAAAAGTACAAAACTTCTCTATTGTGGTTCCTTTTAATAAATGGAACACAACTCTCTCTCAAGGACCAAACCTAGTAAGTACCTTGGGGGAGTCTTGGGCAGCAAACTGATGTGGAACCAAAACGTGGAAAAAAGAGTGAGGAAAGTCAGCAAGGCTTTATATACAGAGCAGTGGTGCAATGCAAAGTGTTTTGATGCTCGTTATGCTGCGCATAACGGTAGCTTTAAAAAAAACTCCAACGGCAGCTCTTGAACTGGTACTAAGCCTGCCAACTATAGATCTCTTCGCTGAAAACTGCGTAGCAAAATCGGCGGGACGACTACTGGCTGCAGAAGAATTTACATATAGAACCTTCAGGCATAGCTCAGTGGTTAAAGTCGTTTACATAACTACATGACACCACTTTTCCACTGGGAAAGACAGAAGTGTCTTTTCAGCAGTAGAAAGTGTTGCCAAAAGTAAGCAAACTCACTTCTATTGGATGACAAGCCAAAAATGTATCGAAGGCAATGAATTCATGAACGAGATCACCAAGAATGGTACAGCTAACATCCGAAAACGTGATCAACATTGGAAACCCCATGAATTGTCTACACGATGATCTCGACATAGTTAACAAAATGAATGCTACCTGGATACAAAACTGCAAAAATCATGTGCAAAACAGTTAATCTAAGGTACACAAAATTTTTTTGGCACTCGATAGAAGAGACAGTATGAACATGATGGGAATACTACAATGGATTGGCAAGACTACGCTGTAAGCATCTAGAGTCCCCACAGGATGACTACTCCTCTTGAACCAGATCAAACCACAATATCATATAGCTGCCATACTAAGTGACCAATCAAACTTAATTAATGAATATTTTTTGAAGCACCCTAATGCACAAATATATATATGTCGGTAAGGGCCGAAAACGAACGGATATTCAATTCAATTAGTATAATGATACTAACTAATAAATGCATTGCTGCATACTAACTATAATTATTGACGGTTGCTAATTGATGCAACGTTTTTAATTAGAATATTGATAGCAGCACACAACAACAAATAATAAATTTTATGCGGAATTTTCCGCTTTATGTGAAAGAAAATAAACATTTCCGAACAAAAGCACGCGCCCACAGAGGAAATTGCTTTTTCCAAGTGCTTGTCAATATTTATTGAACGTAAATAATGTGTGAATACCACGCAAATCGAAACTCAATTTAATTGAAAACCAACAAATTGTCAGCTTTTTGATGTACACGACCTTTAAAGTGCCTTGTAATCAAATAATTAGGAAAACAAACTACTACTTGAGGTTTAAAAACATTAAAAGTAATAAGCTATCACTCTTACGGTATAAAAACTGGTATCGTTAATTAATTTAATAGCAATTGAGTCATTAGATTGTGCAATGTTTTTTACAGTTAAGTTATAAGTTCGTACATACTATATGTACATATATACTTTATATGAATTTATGCATGTGATAGCCGACGAACGATAAATAATTAAAATGGAGTGGTTTCCGTAGCCGCATTAAAAACCGCACTGTGTTTATTTATCCAATGTATTGTTACATGAAGTCTTTACAATGCAAATACGAGCCAATATTCATATACATGTATGTATGTGCAATGTGCAATTGTGTAATAAAATTTTTAATTAATTTGTTAATCATGCGTATTATGTTTATACTGGTTATAAACTGTAGATGGAAACTCTACTCTACATACATACAAATACATACAAAAAGTAAATAAGAGGGAGAGACCTTAGAACAGCAATCAAGAAAAGCAAAGCTACTTGCTTTAAGGAACTCTGCGATAAAGCAGAAGAAAGCAAATGGGATGAAACTTATAAAGCAGTAATGACAAAAGTTAGAGATGATAGTGGACAAATGCCGACCTGTCCCGTAGTACTTAAGGATGTAGAAGAAGCCTTGTTTGGAGTACAGCAAACGCAAGCAAAGGAAGAACTATCCTCGAATAACTTAGAGCCTCCCGTTTTTCAACCAGTGAATGACAATGAGGTCGTACAAGGTAGGGCTTTAAAAATTGCTATAGAACTCAAAATAAATATTTCACGGACGTGTTCAATATTTCCATATATTCGGACTTTTTCCAGAGAACACAAAATTTCGTTCTGCTATCAAAACAAAACAAGCCCGCAGTAGACCCAAGTTCGCACAGGCCTCTCTGTAAGAACGATCGTCTAGTTCTGAAGGTGGAAATGAAAGGTGGTTCGTGGTCGAATCATGCTGATCGTCAACCTGTGTTGTCAACAATAGGACCGTTCGAAGGAACCAACAGCTGCCAGCTTTACTCAATATGAGAGAAATTGTGTTCCATCATAATCTCATATGTTATTCACATCTAACTAGTTGATTTCATTTCAAAGAGGCAACACCTTTAAGTCCCACTTTAACGTGTTCTAAATCTGTACATTAACAATAATACATAGCATTTAAATAAATATTTCAAATACTAACAAAATCAGCTCAAAACCAGCATTACCGTTTTGATCCGATCGGACCAAATTTGGTGGTTTCATCATTTCATAGGCAGCAGGCTTTGGTAGCCAATATTGGTTTTCAGATGTATTTGAAATAGAAGTTAATCTAAATTCTTTATTCGCACAAAATTTCAGACTTTCTGGTTTGTATTCAGACTAACTAAAAAATATGCATGAATGGGAATATGTTCAATGTGTGTAAATGAGAACTGTAACTGAAAATGTGAAGTAAAAATTGAGGGTGTGAAGAATTTGATATATTCGCGCATTTTTTTAATTTCATGCATCGAATTGAATAAAAGGGGCTCATGGGCAAATAAATACTTAAGTTTTACTTTAAATAATATTTAATCATAATTCAAACTGGTAATAAAAATACATAAACTTCCGCAGTAAACGAACAAAATGGTGGTATGGTTCAATTTGGTTGCCATCGAAGACACCTAACTGTAGGTCCAAGAAAAGTGCTCTTTCGCTGGGGTCGGACTATAGGGAGACGATAATTAGATGAGACTCATTGGACATACAAAAAGGTGGTTAGACGGGGCGGTGACTCATTGCACGAAGGTCAGATATTTGGTATTCGAAATCGATTTTGGATAAATAGGAGTTTTACCTGCTATAGTATAGTGTCCAGAACGAAGTTTCGTCAGTTTCGTAAGCCTAAAGGCAGGTAAACAGACACATAGCCACATAGCCACATAGCCAGCAAAGTTTTGCCATTAATAATCAAAAATTTGTTCAATTCTGCCATAATAAAGTGTTATACAATAAATGAAAAATCTCGGAAATAAACTTGCCTTATTTTCAATATTAATTTTCCTCGAAAACCTCTTAAATATCGCCACTTAATTAGAAATAATTTAACCCCAATTACTGATTAACAGCATATACGAGTATTGAACGCTCGGTTGCGCATGAAATTACACATTTTTGCTTTAGCTCTAAGGCGTACTCACCGATCGGAAACAAATGAGCAATATCTCAGCGAACACCGAAAGATTTAGGCGAAATCATTTGGATGGAGCACATGTGTTGCATAAGTTATGCCAATTAATCGCATAAACATTGGAGATTATAGCAATTGCACCCTTTCTAAATTAATCTGCACATATGTAGATATGCATACATATGTACACTGTAAATATCTGTATAAACAAATGTGCTTGATTGTATTGTTTTACAAATTAACATTTGTGGTCTGCAAATGTATCTGTGTGTACATGCAAACTATACTTAGTAGAAAATTCACCCGGCCGGAAATGTGATAAACATGTGTAAGTATGTACGTCTGACAAAACTGAGTATTAAGAGCTGGATGTATGTATGTATGTATATACATATGTACATTTTGAACATACGAATGTATCGGTTATATGGCTTACAATAATATTCAGAAAAGGCTGTGGACAACTGTTGAGTATCACAAAAGATAATTTGCCTTCTATTCTTAATTATTTCTTACGAATTTAATTTTCTGCTTCCTCTTTTTTCAATGGTTCTACTCTCCTTGTTTCGGATTTAACGAATCCGTTGCTTTTAGTCATGGTGAGTAGTAACTGGGCTTCCTATATTTCCCGATTATTTTTGAAACTTTTGGGTTCTCAAACCAAAGTTAAGATCTTGGATAGTTGAATATAGGCCAATAAGTAAAGCTAAGAATTCACTAGAAACATTGTATATCACAGATAATACAAGGTGCGTTCCAAAGTAAAAAGGACTTCCTAGCGCCTCCTACTGGCGCCATCTATATACATACATATATGTCGACTGATGCATTAGAATCTTAAAAATAAGAGAAGTTAATGCGTTTTATGTGTCAGTATGTTTTGTGTTATCGGTGCGAAAATGAGCTTCGAACAAAGAGTCAACATAAAATTTTGTTTTAAAATTGGTAAAACTTTTACCGAAACGATTCAATTGATGAAACATGTGTATGGCGATGATTGTCTATCTTGTAGCCGAGTGCAAGAGTGGTTTCAACGTTTTCAAAGTGGTCGTGAGGACATAAATGGCGATCAACATGTAGGCCAATCAAAATCCGTGATCACCGGAAATTCCATCGAAACTAAGCATGAATTCATCAAAAATCAGGCGAAATCATCATTGAAATTAATGGAAATGGAATTGAACATCTCCAGAACATCGATTTATCGCATTTTGACTGAACGTTTGGGCTTACGAAAGGTGTGTGCATGGTTTGTTTCGCACAAATTGACTGACAACCAAAAATTGCTCAGAATCCAATATTCGAAGGACGATTATTTGACCAAAAATCTCATTTTATTTTTTGTCCTTATATAGTATATTCAGTTCAGGATATCAATCGTACCATACTACTTTGCAAATAAAAGCTGCTAGATCTCTTTAAGTTCTTTACTCACAGGTTTTCTCCATACTCGTACATATTTTGAAGGTTATAAACCTCATGTACCCAAATATATCAGACTATCTACTGTTACCCCATTTTCTTCAAAGAAGTATGATTCGACAATAAACCTTGATGAGTACCACACAGTGACAATTTTCGTTCTATCAAAATTTCCGTTTGGATCACAATGAGCCTCATCCGACATAAATAGGCAATTTATCAAGTTATTGACTTCTTCGAAAATTTTTTTTCCTTTCGCCTGAAATAGTAGAGGATCTCAACATTTCCTACTTACATTCTTGAACCATACTTAAGCAAAGATCTACTAAACAGCACTGTTTGCGATACTGATTTCAGACAATTGGAAGGAAGGACAACTGAAGTCTAAATTCACGCTACTTAAGGGGGTATTCTAGACTAAAAGCATGAATTTCAGGTAATTTGTAAGGTGTCGTAAAAAAAGGCAATTAATATTTTTACCATTCATTTTTTATTAGTTATTTGTTAATCTTAGAAGAGTACAGAAAAAAATTAAAAACTAAACAAAGTAAAAAATTTCAAAAATTATGAGCTGACGAAGTGGGAGGTCTCTAAAAATTTCCACGTGACCATACCCATGATTTCAACCCTGTTAGTTATCTGAAACTAAAAAGCAAAAAAGATTATTAATCTAGAATAATGTTGCAATGGCCGGAACTACGGAAAATTGGGGAAAAATGGTTTCACAAAATGGCAACTGCATAAAAAAAAGTTTTTTTGGATCACCTTTTCTGACTATTTCGAATTTTTTAAAAATAATAAAAATAAAAATTTGGGGATGGGGCTAGTTCTAACCATAGACAAGCCTTTAAAGAAGACTCTATAAAAATTCTCTAAAAATTTCAAGTAAATCGGAACAGTAGAACCTGAGAAATCGTGGGTATCGTTCCGAAAAAGTCAGTTTTGAGAAAAACGCGTTTAAATTTCGCGTTCCGGCCGAACCAGTTTGGATGCCGGGTCAGAAAAATGCCTATATCCCCGTAAATAATTTGAATTTTGAAAAATCCTCTTGTACACATATCCTTGAATAGTTAAACATTGAAAATTTAAAAAAAAAAATAGATTTTTTTAAATTTCTAGACTAGAATACCCCCTTAAACTTAAATACCTACAATAATTCTAAATGTTTACATACACAATCTCTCTCATATATAAATTAAACGCTCTTTTTCAGAAATTAGAGTTTAAACCGATTTTACGGAATATATACGAAGTTTAAAAAGAGTTGTATAAACTCAAAACACCATTCAGAGTATTACTTAATAGTGAGGACTACGCCAGAGATCCTTTTAAGGTGTAAACACTCGCCAGTTAGGATTTCGAAACAGTGCCTTATAAGACATTTTGAGGTACAATTTTGAAATATACCAAATTTTTTATATAGGGATTAGTCCAACAAAAAAGAAATAAAATAAGTGAAAAGAACTTCAAATGTGGTCGTCGTCTTTCTTTCTCAATACAAATTTCGGCGAGAAAAAAAGCGAAAGTTCAATGGCTAACCTTAAGTGCGATTGACAACTAATACACCGTGCAAAAATTGACAATTTAGCAAACTTTTATAACCTAAAGCAATGCTTTTGTCTTCAGTTGCTTTCAAACATAAAACACATGTTTATTTTAGTATTTATCACTTAAACACTGCTCATAAGGAGTTTAAGTTAGGTTAGATTCTTAAGTATCATACACACACACATCACAAAACACGGCTTATATAGGGACCTCATGTATACCTGTAGTACGTCAAAACTAATTTTCTGAAATTTACCAACGCATATAACCCCTTAAAGGACAAATTCTCAAATTGGGTGTCACACTTTTTCTGCTTTAGGATTGTATAAGAATGCAAAATTGCTATATTTCGATGCACTGACAAAACCTAGAACCCATCACAGCCCATCAGAAATATTGATGCTCGCCTTAGATAGAAATCTTGAAAATAGAATTAGGACTAGGAAATGATGGGAGGAGGGGTTTACAAAATTGGTCATACGTTGAAAAACAGGACAGTTTCAGCGGAATTTCCAACACCATAAAGTTTAAAAGATCGACTTAATGGACTCCATACTTTGAAACGAATTAGAATTGCAACAAAATGATATCGGCACAAAGCTCTAATTCTAAATTCTCTACAACCTAAGGCCATTGTGGATGTAAAAAATGTAAACAAATATTTTAATTGCATAACTACAGTATTAAAGATGCTCGAAAGAAAGCACATTCCCACTGGTTCGAGTGTGAGCGGCTGCTCTTCGTCATAAATAGTAGTATAAAATTTGCGCGAATGTAGTAAAAAAACTTTCTGAAATATGTATTTCCGTTATTAAACGTTGCATAAACAGTTATTGCACACGCCCACGCAATAGCAAGTAACGAACAAAACAACAACTATGTAAGCATATATAAAATTAGATACAAAAAGGCTAGTGGAGGATATTCATTATGAAAGGCAGCGTTGTCATAACAACAACAGCAAACAAGGCGCTAATCGAGGGGTAAATTTTTGCGGTACCCTTATGTCGGATGTGTTAGTAACGCAACGAAAGGATAACACGCCAGAAGGTGCGAGAAATGTTAGGTGAGCATGCATGCGGGTGTGTGTGTGAGTGTGTGTGGGTAGAATGCTTATTCGAATCGAATGCACATGAGCGGTGGGCACGCATGAAAAGGGACAGTTTATCAAGTGTCGGGCTTTTGACAGTTGAAATGGCCTGCTAGGACAAATCGTACGAGTATTAGGGGTGTTCTTAAGTATAATTCATTTTTTTTTTTCATTGCATGCAGTTCATTTGTTGAAACCTCAAATATAGGCCACATAAATTGGCCGATCAAACTTGAAACAACTTGTGTTAATTTACAAAAATGGCTCAAGAGGATTTCGTGTGTTAATAAAGTATTGCTTTTTGAGGATAAAATGTTGTTGAAGCCAAGGCTTCGATTGATTGATATCACCTCTGTACCAAGGCAATCAACCGTTGACAAGTGGTTTGGCAAGTTTGAACGCAGTGAAATGAGCACCGAGGTCAAAAATATTATTTAAAGAAGAAGAAAGTGTTATTTTTCAAGATAATGCATCGTGTCACAAAGCAATGTATACGAACACAAAATTTCATTAACTAGGCTTCGATTTGACAAAAGTATTGGTGCCTAAGAATCACCGATTAAAAGTCAGAGATATTAGAGGAATTGTTGGAACATGGGTAAGATTCGTAAACTCATTTTGAAAGATAATTTCGGCCTAAGAAAAAATAACATGCGATTGGTTCCAAAAGCAATTAATTTTTTCGCAAATCTGCGCCGTGTTAACGTCTGCGATGCAATGCTTTCCGACTACCAGGATGTCATGAAAGGTATTATTATTGGCGATGAGTATTGGATCTATATTTACTATCCGGAATCAGACGATCAATCGGCCGAATATCGTGACAACGATGAGCCGAAGCCGAAAAAGACACCTAAAAGCCAGACTGAAATCAAAGCTATGTTGGCAGTTTTCTTCGACTATGGAGGTGTGGTGAACTTCGAACTCCTTCAAGGACAAAACTGTCAATAAAGAATACTATTTGAGTCTTATGCGTCGTTTGCGCTACGAACATTGAATCTATTTCGGAAATTGACTTTAACAACTGTTTCGAGGGTTGAAAAAAACTTTGGCAGAAGTGTATTGGGATCAAGTAGGATTACTTTGAGGGGAATTAAAAAGATTTTGAGGCATAAATTAAGAATTTGAAAATTAGGAACAAAGTCTTACTATTTTTTGCTCAGTATTTCATAATTTTTGAACTAAAATTAAGTTAAAATTTTTTTTGAGGCAAAGACTATATAGTATATTCCCCAGACTTTCTAAAAATACATAATTATTTTATAATAAAATAAGTTCTTAACTAGAAAATTGCATAGTATTTATTGTATACAGAAACATATGTTTCATAATAAAATTAATACTTTTCAAAGAAAATCAAATTATTTGCTTCTAATTAATAAAATAATATTTAATTTGTTTTATTTTCTTTTATGACTTGAATTTTTATTACATCAGCTAACCTCAAAAAAAAATTAAGTAAATAAATAACATTTTTTCTTCCTCAAAGTAATTAAGAACATCCCTAACATGTACAAATGTAGCATACTTATGGATACAAACACATTACACCAGGGAGAATGAAATCAAAAGGACATGTATGAGGCGAAATTCACTTGACAATTGAAATGAACAGTAAATATTGGGTTCAATTTAAAACACAACAACAAATAACAAAACATTTGGGCTGTAAGCTGAAAATTTAAAAAAAAAAACAAATTTCACAAAAACCTTTCTACGCTTGAGTGGACAGCACAATGACCAAAAATTGGTTGAAGCGAGGTTAGGATATGAATTTGTTATGAACGATTTAAAGTAATACTGATCATTTCAGTTTAAATTTGTAATATTTTTCCAATAAATTTATACACTTGCAGCATGTTGCTACAGATTATAAGTTTTTGTTACAGAATTGCTTACAACAAAAGGTTAGAGAGTTGGCATCTATTTTTAAATTTTAAACGGAAAAAAACTATCTGATATCAGTAACTAGCGTGGTTTAAATTGAAAATTATTATTTAAGGGTTGCCAGCTGTTTCGAAATATGAAATAAAACAAATTATAGGATGCAAAGCACTGTCATATGGGCAACACTTAAATGATTTAAAAGCAGCTTGTCGAAATTTACATCTTATAAGTGTTGCCACCTGTTTAAAAAATAATGTTTCATATTAATTGTAACATAATTACGTTTAAAAAATCTGAAATTAATTAGTTGATAAAATAAATGATATATTTCGATTTAAAATATTTAAGAAAAGAAAGAAGAAATATTTAAATAAGTTTACTATTAAACATATTATAGAACTAATTGGGAGAGAAGGAAGGAAATGGATCCTTTTGAAAAGAGTTACCACATTTTTAAAAATAATTTAAATTTAAATTGATAACCTATTCTTACTCAGTATGCTGTAAGGGAGCATGCTAATATATGCTAAACTAGTATTGAATCTGCTGATTCAAGTAACCTTGAAAAGCTTAATAAGATTCGTCACTTTGAAAGTGATTAGAAAGACAATTTTTGAACAATCACAGTAAAAATCTCTCAAGCCACCAGTCACACAGTAAATGGAGTCGTTGTCTAAGCGTTGAAATATTTGGAGTATAGTTAAACATCTTTATACATATATACTTTTTATTTTGTTTTGTTTTGTATTCTTTTCTAGCTCGCTTAGAGAAGAGGCCCATTGAAATTTTCAATATTTTTTGTTTATAAAATTCTGATTCATATATTTCTAGTTCTAGTTTTATGTTGCCCCAAAGCCTAGGTTTAGAAAGCCTCTCTGATGCAATGTCAGCCTCTTCCTTTTCACGGTGACTCCTATTATCACTGAAGAGGCTCCAGCGACCGAGTGTTTAGCGGTATAGCCGATTAACAGCTATCTGCTAACGGAAATATTTAGAGATTTTAGGCTGACGAAGTAAGCTCGATAGCTACGGAAGGTATAAAACGCTGAAATAGCAAGCCTGCCATCGAAATATATTGTTTTGTACTAATCACCTACTACGATGAAGTACCTCTGATTGAAGAATCCATACGAATTCTTCTGATAAAGGAGATATGAAAGAACTTGTGTAGTTATCTATATATATTTCTGGTAGTATATATTAAAAATTAAAGGGGACGACAGCCTGGTCATAAATAAATATGACCAATTAGATATCTGGAAATCATGAATATTATGCATGACGTAATTTCTGAATTCCCATTTACATATAAAAAGACGTAACCACAATAGAAACATCGACTGTGATCCAACCCGGTTAAAAGCGATCTATTTTGCTTTCAAAACGCTCGATACTATAAGAATCGAAGGAGTGGATAATATACCTATAGAGGGTTTCAAAGTGTACGTTGTTGGGCTCTCATTCATACTTGAGGTGCAAAAAGATTATGTATGACTTGAAAGTCGATATTTGGGAAGATTCCAAAAAGAGTCTGCAAGAAAAAATGTAACAACTGAAGAGGTACCTCCTTACTTTCAGTTGTAAATAAAATGTTAGCAAAAATTGTCTTGGACTGCACTTGTGACCCTTCTTATGCTATAAATCGCAATAATCAGGCTAGTTTTAATTTTAAACAATCAGCTGTTGATAATATTTATATTTTGAGATATCCATGTCATGTTTTTTTGTTCCACAAACTGAAATTGCCAATCCATAGAACCGATAGGAACAGTAAACGACGCCATATTTTCCCGCTCCTTTGACATTTCTCTTCTGTAAGATTTGCCATTTCATCATGGAAAGATATACGATCCAATAACGAGTCGAGTTTATTAAAACTTACTACCGAAATTTGGAGTCAGTGACCTCAACTTTAAGAGCGCTACGTTCAATTTAGGGTTCTCATAATTGTCCTGTCCGATCAACAATTGAGCATCTAGTGGAAAATTTGAATCCACAGACACAGTCCAAAATGTAGCCGTGCCAGTGAGTGAAAGAAGTGCCCGTTGTGCCGAAAACATTGCTTGCGTCGTTCTCAAGCGTTGAGCATCTTTGTGACGTCGTTGTGGCGAATTTGGCGTAAAGATCTTGGCTCACGAGATCAAACTGAGCAACAACTTGAAAATGATTTGGATTTTTATCGAAAAATCATCTTCAGCAATGAGGCTCATTTCTGGCTGAATGGCTTCGTTAATAAGCAAAATATGCGTTATTGATGAAGCAGCAATCCCCACGTACTGCATGAGTTGCAATTGCATCTCGAAAAAATTACGGTTTGATGCATTTTATAGGCTGGCGGCGTTATTAGGCCGTACTTATTCCGTCGTGATCAAGTTCGGAACGTTACTGTGAATGGGAATCGCTACCGTTAAATGATAAGTGAATATTTGTGGCCCGAATTGAATGATATGGCCTTGGACAATATGTAGTTCCAACAGAATGGCGCCACAAGCCACACAGCGAA
Source organism: Bactrocera correcta (assembly GCA_027475135.1). Taxonomy (NCBI): domain Eukaryota; kingdom Metazoa; phylum Arthropoda; class Insecta; order Diptera; family Tephritidae; genus Bactrocera; species Bactrocera correcta. The sequence continues at coordinate 12,535 of JAPZAG010001969.1, forward strand.
TGTCACAATCAATTTATTGAAAACCAAGTTTGGTGAACGTGTTATCTCACGAAATGATCCAGTCAACTGGCCGCCTTGGTCGCTGTTAGACTATTTTCTGTGGGTCTCCGTCAGGCCAGCAACGATTGATGAACTTCGATGATAACGAACGTGAAATTGCAGCAGTATCGGCCTATTTATGCTTGAAAACCGTCGGAAATTGGGTTCAACGACTGCACTTCCGCAAGCGTGCCTGTGGTGGGCAAGCAAAAAAACGTAATCAAATGTACTTTGAAAGGAATAAAGAATTTTGTTAATATCCCAAACCATTTAGATTAGATTATAAGGCGTAAGCAGCAATCGTTAGGACAGACGTTGAGAAAATACATCGGTGATATCACTCACTCTGTTTATAATGGATGTCGGAGGGAAAATAATTAATTAATAATTTATAAGAACAACTTAAAGAAAGAGAAAACCGAAACGAAATTTGTAAAATTTCCAAGTCCCCAATTTACGTGTTTGTTTTAAGAACATGTAATAATAATAATGATATTTCTTTTTAACAATGTTAATACTTTGTTACTAATTTGCTGTTGCCTCAGATGCTTGTTATCAACTTTTGTCTAGTCAAAGTGATTTTCGGATTTATTTAATATGTTATGTAGGATTTAGAAGTTTTCTGAACTGGCTGAGATTGCTGCAATCCAAACCTTATAAGCAATTGTTCTCTGAAATGCTGCGCAATTCGGTGTTGCCTGATAATATCTTGGCACATTTTTATCTTTTTTGATTTGCGACATGCCAGGCAATGACTTCCAGTTACTGCGCTGTTCTGGATATTTTTGTATTTGACTTCCGAATACGTGTGCTTATCACTGGCTTGTCACATAAAAGATAGTTGCACGAGATACTCTTTGCTACAAAGCAACGGTAATTGTTTGCACTTGAATGTAGTAATTCAATTAAAAAAATGTTTGCAATGTTAGTTATTTTATCTGCAAATTTAATCAGCGTTTGTCATAACTTTTTTTATTTACAACTATAAAAACAGATATCGCATTTACGCTTTATTTGTAGTAAGCACACGAACAAAATTTATCTAAGAATTCTTTTGGAGCGCCCATTTAATGCAAAATATGTTACCTTTGATTACGGTAAAAGTATATATACACATATTTAATATTGTATTTACGTTTATGGCAGCATGTACTTATGTGAGGTGAGCTACTGATTGCTCCGTTTAACAGCGCAGGCACGTGATCTAGTGCTAAACGAACTTCCGGGCCAACATTTCATTCACTCAGCATACCCACCGTTCAATTGAAATTATTATCAAGAACAAGCAAACGTGATGTTGTGAACTTAAATTTATATGCAAATATTTCAATGCTGACGTTTCTTTAAACATTTCCTTTTTTTTTTTTTTTTATTTAACATTCTTTATTTACAATCTATCTACATTAAGATATTCAGTAAATTAGATCTAGTAGGTAATGGCAGAGATAGATTTGTCCTTGAGCAAATCTACATAAAGGATTACTTAATTTTTTACATATACATAAGTAAAATATAATTAACTTAGGTTATTAAATACATCCATCAAAAATTCATTTTTTTTTTTTTTTTTTTTTCTTTTTTTTTTTTTTTTTTTGCCAAACTTAAATCTAAGAAATTTTTAGAGAAATGGTAAATCTAAGATATGAGAACGTTTTAGCCGTATAGTTTCATAAGTTGTATCTAACAGACAAACAGCAATTGGGTTTATATGGTTTGAGAGACGTGCAAGATATCTAGCACTATATTTAGGGATCTCATTTGTTATAAAGGGAATACCTAGGTCGTTATGGATAGCTTCATTGGTAACAAACCATGGGGCGTTAATAAGTGACCGCAAAGTTTTTGATTGATAACGTTGCAAAATCTCCACATTGGACTTACTAGCAGTACCCCAAAGCTGAATGCCGTATGTCCATATGGGTTTGAGGATAGCTTTGTAGAGCCGTATTTTATTTTCTATGCTAAGTTGAGACTTTCGACCGAGCAACCAGTACATGCGTTTAGTTTTGATTTTTAATTGCTGCTGTTTAGCCTGAATATGACTTTTCCATGTAAGACGTCGATCTAGATGCATCCCTAAATATTTAACTTTATCCCTAGTAGGAATCTGCTTATTATTTAGAAATACAGCAGGACACTCCTCTTTTCTTAATGCAAATGTGACATGTGTAGACTTCTCAGAGTTAACCTTTATTTTCCATTTGTTGAGCCAAACTTCCAGCATATTCAGTTGATTTTGAAGTAGAGACGAAGCTTCTATAGGGGAGCCACTAGAAGCGATAAACGCTGTGTCATCAGCAAAAGTTGCTACCTCTATTTCTCGTAATGTGGGCATATCTGATGTAAATATTGTGTATAGGACTGGACCCAAAACACTACCCTGCGGTACACCAGCATTAATGCTGTAGATTTCTGATGAGGCATCTCGGTGCCTTACATAAAAGTGTCTGTCACTTAAATAAGATTTAAGCACTAAATAGTAATGTGCTGGCATTAGCCTTTTTATTTTGAAGAGGAGTCCTGGATGCCATACCCTGTCAAAAGCTTGTTGAACGTCTAAGAAGGCTGCAGAACAGTATTTTTTTCTTCCAGCACATTTGTAATTACATTTGCCACCCTATGGCATTGCTCTGGCGTACCGTGTCCTATTCTGAACCCAAACTGATGTTCAGGTATGATATTTTGATCCTCAATTACTGGTGACATTCTTTGCAAAAATATTCTTTCGAATATTTTCGAAAATTTTACCAGTAAGCTAATAGGACGATATGACGTTAGACAGCTTTCAGGCTTATTTGGTTTTGGGACCATAACCACAGTGGCACATTTCCATTGTGTGGGGTAATGATTTATATTTAAAATAGCATTATATATTAATGTGAGAAACTCGATAGCTTTTTCCGGAAGAATTTTAACAACTTTGCTATCAATATATGTAGTCGTAGCCGGGTGTTTTACTATTATTTAATCTACGTACTTCCATAGCAACTTCGCTATTTGATATCTTGCTAATGGGGAGGTCCATTTGACACGGAGATTCTAAAAAATTTAGAATCTCTGTTTCATCACTACTAGTACCTAGGGAATTAGGTTGAAAAATTTGGTAGAGGTGTTTAGCAAAGGCCTCTGCTTTGGCTTCGTCACTCCTGCAAAATACCCCATTTGAGTCCCTAAATGTTGCGTTTCGTTTGGTTGGTCGTTTAAGATACTTAGTAGCTTTCCAGAGTCTGTGCTCATCGTTTTTAGTGGGTTCAAGGCTTTTAATAAACAAACTGAAGGATTCATTCTTCAGTTCAGATAGCTTTAATTTTAGTAGCTTGGTTGCTTTATTAAGTGCTCTCTTTTCAGCTGGGTATCTATTTAGCTGCCAGGCTTTTCTTAATCTTCTTTTTTCTTTAATAAGACCCAAAACTTCAGCAGGAACCTGTAAATGATCAGTAAAAGTCGGCTGATTTCTTATCGGGCTAGATAGATATGCGGCCTCATGAACCAGGTTTGTAAACGATTCTACCGCTGAATCCAATTCACCACCATTTCCTAAGGGCACGTTAAGGTCAATATGTTTATCGATCCAATATTGGAAGGATTTGAGATCGGTTTTCGGGGTAAGGATCTTATATTTTTTGGAAGTCTGGTAAACATTTTCATTATATGAAACAATTAAAGGCGAGTGATCTGAACTTAGTTCATAACTGTCTTGAATGTTTAACTTATATCTGGGTAAACCAGAGTATATCACAAAATCGAGAAGATCTGGATTTTTTCTTGGGTGGCTTGGCCAATATGTTGGAGTGCCTGTTGATAAAATGGAAAAATTTCTTTGGGTAATACATTTTTCGAGTTCTCTGCCCTTAGGATTTATGATCCTAGAGCCCCACCAAGGGTGCTTTGCATTGAAGTCCCCACCTGCCAAAAATTTTGAACCAAACTGTCTAAAAATATCAACGTATTGGTCTGTTTTAAGGTTAAATCTTTGAGGAAAGTATACAGAGTATATTGGTAACTCATGGTTGTCACATTTAACTTTAACTCCTGCTGCTTGTAGATATTGTTCTCTAACTTCTTCCAGATATTCATATTTGATTCTGGATTTGATTAAAATGGCGGAACCCCCATGGGCTGTGTTGTGCGGATGGTTTGCACATATAAGATCATAACCGATGATTTTGAAGTATGATTTAGTTGTGAAATGGGTTTCAGACACCAAGAAAATGTCTATATTGTTTGTATTTAGGAATAATTTTACTTCCTCGGTATGATTAGTCAGACCATTGGCGTTCCAAATAGCTATTCGGAGACCTACTTGCATAGTTTTTCCAAAAGAGTGGACATCATTTTAAACAAACTTTGAGTAAGCTCAAGCTGTTTAGAAAATAAGGTTTCAATTTTTTCAAGAACGTTGTTTTCTGAATTAAAATTACTTCGAACACATTGGGCATATGATATATTTGGGTTGGCATACACATTTTCTGTTTGTTTATAATTATTCAGTTGGGGGAAAAAAAAATATTATCGCCTTTTTAAGAATTCATTTTGAGTTTTATATCGAGAAAAAAGAAAAATGCAAAGCGAACGAATAAATGGAGCATTGTGTTAGCATATGGTATATATTATATGTATATATTGTACTATAGTATATGTATATAATATCATATATGTGCGTACGTATGTAAGTACATATGTACGTAACTATGCATACAACATATTCTTTTAATATGTTCTTTTCATAAACACTACTATGCGTACAAGTAAAAGTGATTGTAAGCGTCTAAATACGACTTACATATAATATGTACATATGTATAGGGTGGATTTTTAGACGCGTAGAGTTTTTTAGTATGAAATGTTGTGAATATAGAATTTACTGCACAAATTCGTAAAAGTCCTTGTAAGCTTCCAAATACAACTTAAAAGTATATAGGGTGTTTTTTAGACACATTTGACATTTTGTAAAACAGCTGTCAAACCAGCTGTCAAAGTAAGCACATGTGTTTGACATTTAGTACTGTGCCCAAAAAATAAGGTGATTATTTTGAAAATTCTTTATTTATTCTTCTAAATCAATTTCATCCACTTCAAAGTAATCCCCTCCCCATGCAATGCACTTATTCCAACGGATTTTCCAATTTTCGAAACACTGGTTGTAGTCACTTTCCGGGATGGCCTTCTGTTCCGTCTTCGCTGCGGCTTGAATCTCCTCTATCGTACGAGTATAAAAACGGTGTCCCCGGAGCGGTCTTTTGAGCTTGGTGAGCAGCCAAAAGTCGCACGGCGCCTCCATGAGGTGAATACGGAGGTTGCGGAACGATATGTGTTGAGTTTTTGGCGAAATGATCACGAATTACGAGGGCAGTATGGGATGATGCATTATCGTGGTGTAAAAACCAAGAATTGTCTTACCACAATTCCGACCTTTTTAAGCAGATAGCGCTACGCAAACGACGCATAACGTTCAAATAATATTCCTTGTTGACTGTTTGACCGATTGGAAGGAATTCATAATGCACAACGCCACGATAATCGAAGAAAACAGTCAACATGACCTTGATATTTGAGCGACTTTGGCGCGATTTTTTTGGTCTCGGCTCTCTTTTGGCACGATATTCGCTCGATTGATTGGTTGTTTCGGGGTCGTAAGCATAAATCCAAGTCTCATCGCCAGTTAAAATGCATTTCATAACACCCTGGTAGTCGGAAAGCATCGTTTCACACACTTCAACGCGACGCCTTCTTTCCAAAAAATTCAATGTTTTCGGTACCAGTCGAGATTTGACGCGCTTGAGGGACAAAACATCCTTCAAAATGGTATTGGCTGGGCTTTTTGATATGCCAACTTCATCAGCAAGTCGTCGGTTGAGGTTGATGGTCGCCCTGGACGCTCTTCGTCTTCGACACATTCACGGCCGACTTGGAACTCACTGTACCACTTGTAAACATTTTTTTTAGACATAGCCTCATCAGCAAAGGCTTTCTGCACTATTTTTAACGTATCCGCAGCAGAAAATTAATTCCGTAAAAAAAATTTAATGCAAATTCTTTGCTCAACAAATTTCGACATCGCAAAAAACGAAAAACTCATTTTTAGCAGCTCACAAAACGACACGTATCTCAAACACTAATGAATATTTTGACATGAAATTTGACATAAATGTGACTGACAGTACTACCAACCTAAAAAAAAAAAGATAATAATTCTTCAAATCCTGCGACGCGCCCAGTTTAAATTCCATTGTTACCTTATTTTTTGGGCACAGTAGTACGTTTATTTTATTCGATGTAAGCCATACAGCATGTAAGGCGACCTCTTTAATGAAGCGAAAACAAGAAAAACCGTTAACTTCGTCTGCACTGAAACTATAATACCCTTCGCAGGAGCATTTCTTACAGCAAACAAAAGGATAAAAAGTTACCTATCTTGATTTTAATTGCTTATTTCGTATGGCAGCTTTATGTGGTCCAAACTAAAGAATTTGTTCAGAGATGGTAATGTGGCCTCGGATAATTTGTAAAATAAAAAAAATTTCCATCTAAGAACTCGTTTTTGCTTCAGTTCGTATGGCAGCTATATGTTTTAGGAGTCCGATTTGAACGATTATTCGGAGATTGTACCTTTACTTTAAGCAATAATCCGTGTCGAGTTTCCTAAAGATATCTTGTCAAATAAAACAATGTTCCATATAAGGACTTGATTATGATAGACCAGTTTGTATGATAACTTGTCCAGTAATGACAACTTCTTGTAAAGAAATGGACGTGTGCAAAAATTCAGATCAATATCTCACAAACTGAAGGACTATTTGTTGTACGTATAGACTTGTTTTTAAGATCTCGTGACAAATTTAATATATGTGGTTCATGCAAACTTATAATATACTTTTCATGGTATAAAAATAGCAACTTAAGTTACGAAAATTTACTTCTTTTACGGGGTACAATCTTTCAAGGACTTTGCCTTACGGCTGAGTAATCGAAACCCACATTGGATGTGATTTCGGATATGACCGACAATATTTGAAAAACTTTGCGCGAATTTTCCTCTAATGTTATAGTTTTGAGACTATAAAGTGAGATATAGAGTATATTATACACAGAGTTTTAGTGCAGAGAATTTTGAATCTCTAATTTTTCTAAATATGCATTGCTTATTCATGATTGATAAAATCATATATGTATTTTCTCCAAAATCTAAAGCCCACCAATATTAATATAGAATAGAAACAAGGTGAATTGAGACACTCTGTATTTGAATCCAATCCTTCGTTAATTTTGGACCCTCTTTACAAGAGTTATTACCGTCAAAACATTTTCTACTTTTGTGATTTTTTCTGTTTTATTTAAAACAAAAGTTCTACCTCCTAAAAAACACTCTTTATAGAGATTATTTATTTTGCATGCACTTGCTCTCATAAATACAATGTATGTGCACACGTATAAAAAACGACCTATGTATGTGTAGTACACATCCAGTACGGATGTTCTCAAGTATGTTTATCGTATTCTTGTTATCAGCAAAAACTACCAAGAAAGCAAAAGTCAGACTTAGAAAACCTCATTTCGCGTTCAAGTGATGAAAGTAGCACTTATGCGAATGAACAGAGTATGACTTTTGATAGTATTATAGAAATACAAGTGTATATAGTATATGATATAATAAAGAGCATATGTATAATATGTAGATATATACATATATGTATTTAATATACATATATATTATTACGAAGTTATTAAACGTATGAATGTCGCTCAAGGTTCATATTTCTATAATAATTACCAAAATATAAAGAAACGTTAAAGTTTGAAACAAAAATGCTGCCTTTAATGCTAGGAGCTACTACCAACCAACTGTTCTAATGTCAAGTATACCAACGTTGAAAAAACTGCCACAAAAACTTCCGGGTTATAAATCTTTATATTGAGTATATTCTATAAAGTTTCAATAGCCAGTTCAATGTTTTTGTTTTCAATTTATTCAGAAACTTATAACGTATTTGTATCACCTCCTTTCGATTTGTACTCATAGTTCTCTCTTGTTTGAGCCAAGCGTCGTAATGTTTCAGTTTTGAGAGTATAGTGTGAGATATAAAATATAGTTTTAGTACAGAGCCTTTAGACCTTGCTTTTGACTATCTCTCTCTCTCTCTCTCTCTCTTATTTTCCAATATATGACATTAAATAGCTATTTTGGGTTTATTAATCCCAATTATACTATTGAACTAATGAAGATCGTTGCAGCGATGTTAACAGTTGTTTCGACGGCTGTCGTTCCTTGTAACTTTCTGTAACTACTGCTTTACTAACTCCAGCACTCAACATTGTGTCATTGTTTGATTCAGTTTCTTCAATCCTTTATAGAGATTAGCATAAAACTTTTATGAAGAGTTCCCTTATCTATTCAGAATAATAAAAAAAATCTGTGCTTTAATAAAAGCTCGTAAGCTTACAATGGAAGCTCACAGTCAATACAAAATTGTACTGACAAAAAATAAAACAAGATAGATAAAAGTGATTGTCATCGATAAAACTGATAACTTCGATATGTTTATTCATGATCAATATTTGTAAGGTTCGAAACATCCAAATTCGAGGTAATTTGAGTTCACTATGAAAACAGTCAATGTGGTTTCTTCACCGAATTAATAAAATTTCATATATCAGGATGAAAATTGCACCTTATTGGGACAATTAACGCTCGAAATCACATTCCCACTTTCCAAAAATTTGCATTACGAACAAATTTGTTCTTGTGCTGAATCTGCTTGATGAGATCATTATCCAAAAAGTCCAATTCATAAATTCTATGAACGAACTCATATTTGGAACCAACACTTTCGTTTATAGTTTTAGAAATACATTAAATATCTGTAAAGTGGTTATAAGGTCACTCAGGTATCAAAAATTTCACAATCTGATGATTTTCATGATCAAAACCTATGCGTCGTGGGGTTAGAGCAAATAAAAAACAGCAGCATAAAATCAGGTTGTTAGAATTTAATGGTTTTACTTTTCCCTCAATACAAAAATACATAAATTTGAGAGAACATGAAGTGAGTGATGAGCTTTACTGAAAGCCTGAGTTTTAGTGAAACTTGAATTTTAGCGAAAGCTAAAGCTTTTACAGAAAACTGCTTAAAATCAATATAAATTTTTGATGTTATAAAGCATCTGGATTAAGGATACACTCACGTTTTACGGTCGCTTTCCATCAATAACAAAAAATAATAGGTTTTGGGGCGTATGATGTGAACTATGATGTTTTGTGAAAACCTGAGATTTAATACAACTGTGCTTTTAGTGAAAGCTCGAGCCTTTATAGAAAAAAGTTTACAATCGAAATAAAACTCTAACGTTATAAAGTATCAGTATACTAAAAGAGTATACGTTAAGGATACACTCACGTTTTACGGTCACTTTCAGATAATAGCAAACATGGCTTTAGTGAATGAGAATTAAAAAAAGGTTTTCGGCGTTATATAGAATCAGTGTACTGAAACAGTCTACCTTAAGGCGACGATCGTGCTTTTCGGATAACCGTCAATGCAAATACAAAATGTAATGGAAAGATCTATTACTTTTGTATTGACACTTCTTTAACATAACCTTAAAATTTATGTAAAAAATTTAAAAAAGCAAGATTTTCGATTTTGTGTTAAGCTTTTTACAAGAAATTACAAGAACTTTTATTTTTCTAAAAAAATGTAATTATTTTACTTACACAAAATTGCAACTCCACTATATCCAATAGCAAGAAAAATTCAATCCACGTTGCTGGCAAAACAAGGCGCTGAGCCTAAAATGCATAAGCTTTTCACTTGTTAATAAATTTTAAAAATGATTACGATTTAATTTTTTTGCACACTTTTCTCACAATTATGCAATTCATTAATTACTTTTACAATACACAGTGTTGCCAATTGTTAAAAAATTTGATTTAGTATTTTTTTTTTTTTTGCAAGTTTCGCGAGCTGCGCGTGTCATTGATATTTTAAAAAATATTTTCTTATTTTACATATGTAAATATGAAAAGACAACGTGTTGCATTGTAAAACATGTATGTGTATGTTGTTGTATGAACATACATACATTTGTCAACACCACATATGTAGCTACTGATTTTTTAGCGCACAAAACAAAGCACAACAACACCAAAAAACACTTAACATGTAAATATGTTTGTATGCATGGACTTTTATGTGCACTTTATATGAAAACATATACAAGTATATATATGAACATACGTTTATATGTTTATGTGTACATATGTGTAGCGCAGACTTTTACTAGCTGGGTTTGCGGTCACTTTTTTGTTAGTTGTTGTTTCTTTTTTTCTTGCTTTTTTCACTACTTATAAATATTACAGGGCACAGTGAGCGAATTCATTCATTTCCATTCTCTCTCTCACTCTGACGATTTATCATACACATTTATTGTACACTGGCTTGGTCTTGAGCATGAAACGTTGTTTGGACTTGTAAAATACCTGTAATGAAATTTGAAGCGTTATGTAAGTAACTTGGTATGAACTTGTTTAATTAAATATGTTTTATGGTTGTTGTTGTTGCAAAGCTAGTTACAATTTTTGGTTTGATGATTAAATTTTTTTTCTTATTTTTAAATTATTCTTTATTAATTTTTTAAATATTTTTTTTTTATGAATTGTTTTTGAATTAATTTTTAATTAATTTTTATATTATTATTTTTAAAATATTTTTTA